>JACJUY010009643.1:0-25052 GCA_014220935.1 Platorchestia sp. MABIK | reverse complement strand
TTGTGCCGCTGTGGTGGTTGTATTGGTTGTGGTGTTGTGAGGGTTGTACCGCTGTGGTGGTTGTATTGGTTGTGGTGTGAGGGTTGTGCCGCTGTGGTAGTTGTGGGGCTGTGGTGGTTGTGGGGTTTTGGTGGTTGTGGTGGTTGTGGGGCTGTGGTGGTTGTGGGGCTGTGGTGGTTGTGGGGCTGTGGTGTTGTGAGGGTGTGCCGCTGTGGTAGTTGTTGATATACTCTACTTGTTGCTTGAGTCAATCATTGTGGTGGTCGTGTTGCCTAGCTCATTAGACTCCTTAAAATTTGATTTTGTCACTATTTAAATTTTGACCGACGGGAGCAGGCGGAGGAACGTGCGCTACGTCTGCTGCTTTTGGGCAGCATGAAGTTCACCTACAAAGCCTGGTCATGAAACTAAATAACATTTTTAGAAAGCAAAACCCCTTGTCATTTTTCCTGGGTCTTGCTGTTGCTTATGAAAATATCAGTACGGAAAACCCTACTTTACAGTCTCGCTTCCGAGTGTTCTCGAGTATTCCTATAATTATAATACAGTCCTTAGCCTTCAAGGAGAGAAGAATCAAATTAAATCCCCAGTGAGCGGTCCGACGTCTTCATCCGTCCGGCTCCTGAAAGACAAACTGTAAACGCTTACGGCGGTAATGTCCATGTTGCTCTAACATCAATGTTTTCAAAAAATTTAAAGGCTGTTATCTAATACATTAAGGTATAATTTGCTGTTCAATTCTACGACTACATTTTGTGTATCAGTGTAAAATGACTTGAAATTTGAGCCGAAGCTGTTTGAGAACTCATGCATCGGGCTCCAGCATCCGAGGAAACCGTGTTCCAACCGTGATCATAACTAGAAGCTACTGCAGGCTATATAAGTACAGCATCCTAGAGGCAACTGTAGGTGCTATTGATAGCACGAGGGTGATTGTGGGACTCCCAACTCTGGTTCCGTCTTTTCAGGTCTAAGAAGCGTGACGAAAGGCTCTCAATACCGCCGTCTCTTGTCATTATACAGTGGTTGTGCGAGCTGCCGCTGTATGACCATTAGCGCGGCTTGCTTGTAGTGCCTTGTCCGACATTGTTCCTCGGCTCCAGTCCAGCGTACTTGATATTCTGCCCTTAAAGGCCTTCTGCTGCGCTGTAACTCGTACGATTCGCCAAAGAGTCTTAATTCTTTACTCTTCGGGAATGTATGACCAATGTTGCCATTGCGATGGAGGCCCCCGTAGCGAGGTCGTGAGCTAATCTTCATGCATGTGACGTACAGCGCAACTCCAAACTCAGCACTGATGTGCACACAACTTTATGAGCTTCTGTGCCCGCAACAGCCTTACATTCTAAAATACGGGTCTATCCTCACAAATGAGATCAGCGTGACTCAGAATGACTGTCTGGACGATAAATATCTTGTATTGTAGTGATACTTTAGCAGCATGCTCTGTTGTTTATTGGGTGGCGCAGCTAGGACCTGATGTATGGAGGTCTTCTTCTTTGGGCAGGACTATGTCTCAGAGCCATGATTTTTCCGTCACAAATTGCTTTTGTACGTGAATTTGCTCTGTCAATTTAAATAATTTGATTTCACGCCTCAACTTCAATGGTTTTTACAGTTTGTGCATGAGTCAAAGGATACTGTGTTTTTGAAATTCAAAGTGTATGTGTGTGAATATAGTGGTAGTTTTATCTTGCAATCATGAGGGTTAAAGTGACCGCAGAAAGTGGTGTGAATAACTATAAAGTACTGTCCATTTCTGTAAATTCCACTGCAAAACAGTGGTTTTAACATGTCGCTTCACGTCGGAAAAACTGTTCCTCTGTACTATAAACTACACTTCGCGAGAAGTGTTCCTCCTACTGCAATTGGTAAGAAATGTTCATTTCCCTACCGCGTAGCAACCGAGCATTTATCCTTGCACCCACCGTGCAAGGATAAAAAGGATTGCACCCACCAGCTGTGATACATCTGGTCTTTACCCTGCCTTGCTTGTTGCCCACACGATATCTTCGAGTCGTGCATTCTATCATTCGCTATTTTTAACCTTTATAACTGAAAAGAACCATACTGTGCTTTTTTGAAAACAGCCTTAATTGGTTTATTACTTGTCGAATATGTACCCTGATGTGTTCTTTGGAGTCAACTGTGATGTAATTCTTATTGTATTCTGATGTCGGTGACAACCTGATGCTAGTGCCAGTTTAATGACGGTCGTTGTGATGATGGTAACGAAAGTTAAAAGCTTCTGACAGTGGAGGTTGAATTGATTTTTTATTTCCAAGCGTACTACAGCAAGATGGCCTGCTCCAAATTTTTCTCTTTGTAGGCTTGGCTATCTTGTTCTCTCCAACATTTGTACACCATGACTTGATCGTCGTCAGAATATTAGGTTCTAGCTAACAGTTTCATAAGCCACCGTGTCTTTCACACCCCAGTACGTGGTCACAGCCCGAATTGTGGCCACCTAATCACTCGTAGCACATCAAATTGCAACAAATCACCACAAAGTGATGCTCGCTGCCAAACTCACATCACCCCACCACTCGCAGCTCACCACACTGCAACACACCACAACTCCTATCACCCCACCGCCGCAGTCACTCGAGCCACACCATAGAGGACTTGCTCGATGCTGTCCCGCTTTTGTCGTCCCCTTTCACGTGCGATGGCTGGAAGAGATGCGTATTAATTGCTACTCTTCAGGGACGGGCGGCAACAGCTTGTGGAATTAGTGCAGATCATTATTACTGGCACGCCTCGATTGTTTTCTCCTGATCATCCTGCGAGGAGTAGCGTTGCTGCGGCTTGTTCTGCAACTCAGGAGCTGCGACTATTAATTATACCTATGGAAATCAAAGCTCCCGAGGGGGAAGATGTGAGGTCCCGAGCTGATAGTTAGGTGAGCATTTGGTTCATTGCGATAGAATACTTTTTTTGGGTCCGTTGCAGACCATCATTTTTGGGTTCACTGTTGTTTTCAAGATTTACCACCTTTTTCTTGAACTTTTATCGAGTTTCTCTGACGTGCTTCTTAACCTAATATCTGTGCTTAGGGGATCTTGCGTGTAAACCCACATAGTGCATAAATTCCCCGTTCCCTCAACTCTGTACTAAATGGTGCCCTTTTCCTCTCTTTTGAATGCCTTTGTTGTGGTTAGGTGGCTTAAAACGTACTTTAATCTGCGGCCTATTTTTGTTGGGTTTTCACCTGATAACCCTGCCAGGTTTGCTGCCAAAGTCAATCAACTCATCGTCCTACTGAAACTCGCGTTGGCGTGAAAATAATTATTGCTACAATAATATAATACAATAATAATTAGCTTTCTCTGCACTTGCTCGTGGTCAGAGCGGGAAAGTTCTACGTAAATCATTGTCATTGTAAAAATAGTTATTACAGCATTATTGTTATAGATTTCAATGTGAAATAATACTTGATAACGCTTCATTACTTCTTTTTGGCTTAGCAGCATTTCATTTTAACTATTTCATGTGATGGACCTGGCGCACCTGTGAAACAGATCGCGTCTCGGTGCGCCTCTCAGAGAGCAATGAAGTCGGTCCAGCTCAACGTGTAGGAGACGTCGCATTTGCCTCAGGCACACCCTCTGCTACTTACTGCAGATAGATTATGCTAACTTCCGCATTTGCCAACGTTTTTCAAGCAAGCATGGTATAGTTAATAACAACTCAGCTATTTAAAATTTGCGCCCTTGGCAAGCCGTACATTACTATCTAATTGTTTCTGTTACAACAAATGTTGCGCGGAAGCTATCGTGGAACCTTGAATGCATTTTGTCATGATAAAGTTATATTATTATAAGCATGTCCTTAGTATTGATGATATTTTTATGTTCTTTGGATCTAATTTCATATATTGAATACATGTCCCGATCAATGTTGACAGTGCTGGGTGCAGCACGCATAACATGCCTCGCAGCACCTTTCTGCCTCTGCAGAGATACGCAACTGCTTTCCGTAGCTCCTGCCCTCCCGTGCCATGAACAGAGGGGCTAATGTTGTTGTATTATAGGGATATGCCTACGCTCTGTCTCCGTCCTGCCTCCAACTGCCTCTGCCTGCTTCTTCCATGCCTTCGTTCTTTGCAGCTTGTATCTTACCTACTTTCACTTGCCTCTGTCTGTCTCTATTTACTTCAATTTGGTGTTGTCTTCATCTGCATGTTTCTCTCTCCCTGCCTTCCTCTGTCGACCGCTGTTCGCCTGTAGTTGCTTCTGCTCATAGCAGCTTTTCCCCACTCCTCATCTTGGAAAATACTTGTCAAGTCGAAATTGCACTTAGTGCTGTCTCGAACTTGTGCTTGATTATCTGCAGCCATTTTGAAAATATAAATAAAAATTTCAAACCAGCAATGTCGTGGTACTTCAAAAAGAAAATTGACCACCAGCTCTGCTCAAAGATGCGGCACTCCTAGTGAGTCCCGTAGATCTCACAAGCTTCGCTCAAACTGTGTATTGAGAGTGCCCAATGCATCGATAGAATGGATTTGTTTGTAAAATTTTGTTACAAAGCCCACACTTACGGACTTTGGCGAAACAAAATCAAACCCTGTACCTGTTATGCGTTCCTCTGGAGTCCAGCCACGAAAGTTGATCTGTGCCCGTTCGCTGTTACGTCTTCTTTACCATAGTACTTGAGGTGCCGTATTGACGTCTGGAGTGTCGGCGTCGCGTCCGAAAACATTTCCCTTCGCAATTGTGCGGTAATTAGGTCATGCTAATAGCTCATGACCCAGGACGTGAGGTATTTCGTGCCTGTATTGAGCCCGATAATAATATACATTTGAACATATGTCCATGAGGCTTCATGAGGATGCGGACACTGCAATACATCCATGACCCACGACCATGTTGTTTCCATGACGCGCGACACCGTTGCCTGCGCGGCACCGTTGCCTGCGCGGCACCGTTGCCTGCGCGGAACCGTTGCCTGCGCGGCACACCTTAATGCTTGTCTTCAAAACGTATTTTTGCTAATTTTATCTTACGTCAATATTTCATATTCAGATCCTGCAACGCTTTCATGCGAAGAGTTTAACTTCTTCTATGAAAGTCGTTCTTAAGACAATATTCTTCTCCAACGGCAGAGCGCAATTTACCTTACAGTACATTACTATATTTCTAGATCTTGGCCAATACTTTCCTTCTGAATCTTATTTTCCTAATTTTGCAATTCACCAACTTGGAAGGACATTTGCATGTGGCGACTTACCTTCATTTCCTTCTGGATTGAATTTTATGTTTCTTTGTTGACTTATACTGTATTTTTTTTACAGCCGCTCTGGTGAGGCAAGTCTGGTTTTTCTGCCGGAAGTCATTGTTGCACTTTTGTCTCGATGCAGGACAATGTTCGGTGGCAATTTAAACTCACGCATTGTTTTCCGCGAGGCGTTCGCCACATTCCTCGTTAGCAACTCGCAACATTCCCCTTCACAATAACACCAAATTTTCTTATAAACGCACTCAATTTTTTCACTTGGATTCAGAAAATATCTTTCTTCGGGTATATACACTATTTTTCTTCGGATGCATTCACTATTTTCTTTTGGGCGCGCACACTGTTTTCTTCCACACCCACACACTATTTTCCTTAGGGTGCATACACTATTTTTCAGCGGACGAACTCGCTTTTGTCCTTCAGGCACTCACGTTATTTTAATTAAGACTCACTCACTATTCCAAGTTTCCTTCAAGCGCGTACATCATTTTAATTCGCACACACTCACTATTTTTATTCGATCGCACCCAATTTTTCGTCATAGACCCACCCAATATTTCACTGTAGAAGCACGTCAATATTTCCCATTACGACGGTACAATGTTATCGCTCGCATCGTTGTAGAGAAGGGCACTCCAAAGATCCCGGTCGCAATTTCCGGGGTGGCAACACTTCGCTTCAAAGCGGACACTGCCACTGCCGACTGCTGGGGCGCTCTTATTGGACGCGTTACTGGCGCTAGGACATGTGGAGGAACCTCGGAGTGACGCCGGCGTGTCAGGGCTACGATTGAGTGCTGCTTGCTGCTCGATCTTGGTGACTGACTACTACCTATCTATTGCTCGATTATGGCGACTACTACCTAACTATTGCTCGATTATGGCGACTACTACCTATCTATTGCTCGATTATGGCGACTACCACCTATCTATTGCTCGATTATGGCGACTACCACCTATCTATTGCTCGATTATGGTGACGTCTACCTATCTATTGTTCAATTATGGTGACTTCTACCGATCTATTGCTCGATTATGGTGACTACCTATTTATTGCTCGATTATGGTGACTACCTATTTATTGCTCGATTATGGTGACTACTACCTATCTATTGCTCGATTATGGTGACTACTACCTATCTATTGCTCGATTATGGTGACTACTACCTATCTATTGCTCGATTATGGTGACTACTACCTATCTATTGCTCGATTATGGTGACTAATACCTATCTATTGCTCGATTATGGTGACTACCTATTTATTGCTCGATTATGGTGACTACTACCTATCTATTGCTCGATTATGGTGACTACTACCTATTGCTCGATTATGGTGACTACTACCTACTGCTCGATTATGGTGACTACTACCTATTGCTCGATTATGGTGACTACCTATCTATTGCTCGATTATGGTGACTACCTATCTATTGCTCGATTATGGTGACTACTACCTACTGCTTGATCATGTTGACTACTAACTACTTCCTACTGCTCGATCACGGTGACTTCTAACTACTTCCTACTGCTCGATCATGGTAATTTCTAACTACTACCTATTGCTCGATCATGGTGACTCCAACTACTACCTATTGCTCGATCATGGTGATACTACCTACTGCTCGCTCATGGTGATACTACATACTGCTCGCTCATGGTGATACTACCTACTGCTCGATCATGGTGACTACTACCTATTGCTCGATCATGGTGACTACTACCTACTGCTCGTTCATGGTGACTACTACCTATTGCTCGATCGTGTTGACTACTACTTGTGTAGTGGTATTCGGATTGGGACACTTCTTATGAACTTGTGCTCAGTTTAGAACGCTGTCAAATGTTCGATTGCGGACACAACTCTTGGCTCTTTCTTTATTTGTGCTCGTGAGTTCATTGCCTGCAGTGCGGGGACGGCCGTAATGAATGATTCATGTTTAGTACTGATGACATTAAGCTTGTTTCACAAGTCAAAGAACAGCGGCATAATGAAACCTTATGGCATGTTTCCTCGTGATATTCATGGCTAGGTTGAATTCGGTAAACTAACAGTTCTCATAACTTTAATTTTGAAGTTGACTGCGCACGCATTTCGTTTTTCCTGTTGCAATGAACACATTTAATTATGGAGATAGATTATGTAGTAAAACTATAGTTATTTTTCGCTGCATGAACGGCCGGGAGTTCGGTTGGTTCATAAATGTATACGCGAGTATGTCGAATAAAGTAAAGTCAGAAGGTCTAAAGATATAAAAGGACAGTTTACATAGCCAAAACGAGCGATCAATTTATGAGAAAACAAATTTTAGATAGGCCTTCCTTCTGCCGAAGTTGTGGTTTTTTCAAAATTTTTATTGTTTCTCTTTCGATATGAGAGTAAGAAGTGTAGAGTAATTAACCAAACATGATAGTTAACTTGAAAAACAAAAATTAAAGAGAAAGTCAGAGTAACCGACGGTGCCGGCAAGAAAGGTACAGAGCATTTCATCGAAAAATTAGAAATGTGCTGCTGCGAATACAGGCAACACCGCTCTGGAGCTCTTCTGTGTAAGTAACATTTGTTTATAAAAATTTCAAGTCTACTTAGCATTCTGGCATGAAGGTTTTTATTCCCAAGGACTTTTGAGTAATAAAGATTTTTTTGCTAGGCTGCCTTTCTGGAATACTGAGTAAGTCGAGTATAAAAAGATCTTCCCTCATGTCCACACACTGGACACCAGCTACACGACTATCATACTTCAAAATTTTCCTCAGCACGCATCAATCTGACACTGATGATTTAAATCAGACCACACCCTCGTCTCTCTTCCTTGCACCTGCGCCGTGAACTCTTCCGCTCGTACGCGGGCTACAGGCAATCTTCTCTTTCTTCAACAAGTGGGCTTTTGGATTACGATGAGCCATTTCAATTAGTGCGCCAGAACACGTCAAGTCATGTACTCAGCTGCGCGACATGAGAGCGCGAGCTGCGGACGGTAAAATGTCACCAGATTACATCGATCTCTGAGCTTTTACACAGGAGGTTGCAGGAGGGGTGACGCGTCCGAGAGCCCGCCGTTTGATGCTCCTGCACTCGCTCGCATCGGCGCGTTTACACTCGCATCAGCTGATCGCGCTAGATTACCGTGTGTGGGCTTGTGTGTGGCATGTGTTTGTGTGTGCGTTTGTGTGTGCTTTTATGTGTGAATGTATTTGTACGTGTAGGTGTGTGTGTGTGTGACATGTGTTCGGTTTCGGCAGAGTAATTTTATTGTCAGATTTGAATTCCTTTCAGCATATAGGAACAAAAAAGTAATTTTATTATAGCTTAGAACTTGTCCGTTCTAATGCTATGTTAGTCAATCTTTTTTCTTATTCATTTAAGTAGCTAGAATAAGCCCTCTATTCATGAATGTCTTTGAGAATGTCTAAAGCACAATCGCATGACCAAAACAAGCTAGTCAGTGCCATTCGCGTAGCCTTGATTGCACGGTTGACTAGCCCACAATTAGCCTCGAACAACCTAGCGGTGTCCTGAGAGCGCGGGCTGTACGCCACCCAGCCAAGAGATGTGAAGCCAAGGAAATATCACAAAGATGTTTTTCACTGGGCTGCAGGTACACAGATTTTACCGGGAGGAGCGGCCCCAGAGCTTGCAGAGGAGCAAGGTAATGCGCTAAGCGTGTTGGATGCGATTACTCGTCTCGTAGCCGCGAGTGGCGTCATCTGTCAGGGCCGCTGGCAAGCCTCTTACACGCGGCGTCAGGCGCTCTGGCGTCATAATGGTGCTCATGCTTGCGGTTGTGATGATACTCCTGTGGCTCTCCCATTGTCGTGTCTCCCTTGTAGTGCTAATGTGAAATGATCCATTGCTGGTCATGCGCAGCTGGTGCGTAGTTTTGTAGTGTTTGGCGAGATTTGGTCGTGAAGTCCGGTAGTGGAACTGGGCTAAATTTGCATCTAATTGCGCTCCCACCTTTTTGCAGTTGCTGGCTCCATAACACGAACTTTTTGGAAAAAAACGACCCCCAATGAAACTTTACATTTTTAAAGCAATGCAATTTAGTAAGATAAAAGTTTAAAGAAACTGATCGCTTTGTGGCGGACGCTGACTATATGCCAAGATAGTTCACCGTCTCAACATCGTGACGTTTGTCACCTCTGATGTTGAATTACCTTGATTCTCTTTATCGCTGGCCAGCTCTTAATTAACCAGGTAGGAGGTGGGATGGACGTGTGAAACCGAGTGGACAACTACTGCATTGGAAGTTGTTTTTCCTCATGCTTCTCTCTCTCTCGCCCCTATTTCTCGCGTTTCTTTGGCCCTATTGATAGATGAAAAAATTGTGCACGTTTCATTTTGCCGACCCGTGTAACCAGTGGTGTTTTCATTCCCTGTAAGTTCTCATTTACATCGCAGAAAAGCACTTCAAAATAACCAAAGGTCAGTAAAATTAAATGCGATGGTAGAAATTCATTTTGAACCAACAGTGATGGATTATTTAATTCAAAGTTTAAACTCTGCAGATTTATACTTGCCTTCGGTTGATAATAAGATGCTGTTGTCGCGCGTTTTTGAAAAGGTAAACTGAATAACACAGAATTTAATCCTCGTGATCTCAAAGTTCTTCCAGTAGTAGAAGTGAAAAATTTGTGCCTTGCGTTCGACTCTACGTGACAAGATCATAAAATTACCCATGTATTTATTGTGTTACCTGGAGTGGAGCAGACAAACATGGGGGATACCCTGGAAACCCCAGTATTCACACCTATCCTTGCTAAGACGACTCGAAAGCAAGATGGCGATACACTTCACACGGGATCAAAGTGTGTGTATGCAAACACTTGGCTTACAAGAGAAGGCCATCTAAAGCAGCGTCTCTCAAAGGCCCACCGCCGAGTGTCTTTCTTCGCGCGTCAAAACCTCACAAAGCGAAACAGCTTTTCTTTTCAGACAAAGAAGCTTGAGGTGTAGCTTCTTAAGCCAACAGTCAGGACTGCCTTCTTCTCTGAGCCTTGCAATCCTCTATTTATCTCTCTCTCACTCTGCGTCTCTCATGCCATTAATCTGTTTATTGTCCAACTGCTGGTCGGGTGTTGATCATTAAAAATATACAGAGATGCCTCTTCCATCCAGGCAGGTTCTGTGCTCATAATCCTGTTACTTCGCGGAATAAAGCGATCCTGCCAGGGTGATGTCGGGCGTGATGCGATCATCGCTAATGATGCTCAATTAGATGCA
Organism: Platorchestia sp. MABIK; assembly: GCA_014220935.1. Taxonomy (NCBI): domain Eukaryota; kingdom Metazoa; phylum Arthropoda; class Malacostraca; order Amphipoda; family Talitridae; genus Platorchestia; species Platorchestia sp. MABIK. The sequence goes on along the minus strand of JACJUY010009643.1, from coordinate 14,592 downwards.
CTCGGCTTTCATGCAAAACCGCTTGTATTGTTTCATTTTTCCTCTTGCAAATGCTCAAAAGATGTGTTGTATGAAAGTGATGGAAGGTTTGTGATCGTCTGAGGTCAATTTTTAATGATACGATTTTTCTTTTCAAAATCCTGGATTCGTTGCAATCGTAATGGTGAAATGTTTATTTTTACATAGGTTCAAATTCTTTTTTGGCTCAGTAGACCCTGGAAGTTTCTGAACATGAGCGTGTTTATGCGTTACTATTATTTATACAATAAATGTTGAATGTCGTACAGTGATAATTTAAGGTAACGTATTCATTTTCTGGTATTAGAATTATTTGTTCACGGTTTACAAACACGAGACCAGTAAGGGCTTCCGTGAGGAGGCGAACCCTGCTGTTTATCGGAGGACTAAGGCTCTGCTTGATAGTAAGTACAGGACATGCGCTCCGAACAATTTCCGTCGTCTTATAGCGGTGCAGCAACTGGGCCATGCTCTTCGGTCGACTTGGCTACGCTACCAGAATCAGTAATTTTTCCCCCTCAAATTTGTGGATTTGTTCGAGCGTAATGAAACCTGAGTTGGAAAGCTTTATCAATTCGTCTGTAAAATTTATTATTAGCTGTTGCTTACGCCGGTAGGTTTAACAACTTTAGAACTTGCGAAAATTACGGCCTCACTATTTCGACTCTTTAAAACTTTTTAATGGCCTCAAAAAAAAAAAGTCCATTAGTCATAGCTCAAATATTCATCAACTTTTTTGATTTATTTGTTCTATTTATTTAGTGGGTAGAAATACTACCAAAGTATTTGAGATGCAAATTTAAAGCTCAAATTTATACCAGCAAATTTGTACCATTGTTCACTCTATTTCTACTGCGTTATACGAAACCAAGAAATAAAACCTGCAGTTCACTGAGTTAATAGCAGAGTTTTGCTCACGGGCTTACGTAGATGTTGACGAAAGCTGATTGCTAAATTTTGGATCCACGATACAGTGATGCTGCGGCGAAATACATAGATGCACAAGCTGGCATGGTGAGAAATGAAGTGACGTTTCCACTGGCGAGCGCTGGTTTAATATGCGTTTGTGATTAGGACTGGTGTGGGCTGAGAAATGAAGCGATGTTTTCACCGATGAGCGCTGGTTCAATATGCGTTTGTGATTAGGACTGGTGAACGTTGAGAAATGAAGTGGCGTCATCACTGGCGAACCCTGGTTTAATTTGCGTTTGTGATTAAGACTGGTGTAAGCTGAGAAATAAAATGAAGGGAAAAGACGCAGCTCGCCACACAGTGCACGGCTACATAATGCTGTGCTGTATGGCAGTAAGCTGGGGGAGGCGGTGGGTGCCGTGAGAGCCCCGTCCCATTGTGGGCACCGGCTTAGTGTCTGTCACTCGCTGCTGCTGCTGCTATTGCTGCTGCTGTTGTTGTTGCCTTTCTTGTGGCAGCTGTTATTCGTGAGGTTGTTGTTGTTATTGGTGGTGCTGCTGTAGTTTGTGGTTTTATTGGTTGGCTGTTGTTGTTGGTTAGGCTGCTGAAGATGATGGTGTTATTGGTTGGCTGTTGTTGTTGGTGGTGCTGCTGTAGTTTGTGGTGTTATTGGTTGGCTGTTGTTGTTGGTTAGGCTGCTGAAGATGGTGGTGTTATTGGTTGGCTGTTGTTGTTGGTTAGGCTGCTGTAGTTGGTGGTGTTATTGTTATTGTTGGGAATGTTGTTATTGATGTTGGTGCTGCTATCTTTAAGTAGCATGTGACTGCTGTTGCTCCTCTGATGTCACGTGACACAGTCACTGCTTCTGAGCCTCGTTTGCGATTGGTGACTCTACTTGTGCTTCTGTTGCTTCTGATTCATCCCGATCTTCATTACATCCCCTGATGTTGCAATGAACAGTGCTGGTGTTGCCAGTACTTGCGCTTAAAACGGGCTGATGTGTTCTATTTGTGTTCGTGCCGAAAATTTTGAAGATGTAAAGTTAACTCCCTAAGTACCTCTCGCCTAACCCATCCTAAATCAAGTTAATCCGATCAAACTTAAGGGAACTCAACCAATCTGAACCCATCTGAACGGAACTGAAGATGATGTAGTTGAGCGGGACCTCTCCATACACAGTGTGACGACACTTCGTTCAATTGCACTGTTATGCATTTTACCTCAATATCCGTGTGTTTGAAAATGCTTCGTTGAAGAGTTTCAAGGACTTAAACTTTTTGTCCGGTTTTCTGAATGCTCCATTACACTAAATACTACAATTTGTTTTTTTTTGCATTGAATATTTGATGGGCTGCAAAGGTATTAACGGCAATGAATCAGTAGAATAATTGAAGCCTTCACAAGGATGCGTGAAACTCCTGGTGTCTTCGATCGCGTCCGGCAATCATTGCACCGGCGTTTGAACGCCTGCATTGCAGCAGATGGGCGGCATGTTGAACATCTTTTCGAAATACCTAATTCAATTTAATGATTGTTTAATGATTGTCAATGTAGCAGCGCTGGCATTGTGCTCAGTGTAGCAGCGCTGGCATTGTGCTCAGTGTAGCAGCGCTAACACTGTGCTCAGTGTAGCAGCGCTGGCACTGTGCTCAGTGTAGCAGCGCTGGCATTGTGCTCAGTGTAGCAGCGCTGGCACTGTGCTCAGTGTAGCAGCGCTGGCATTGTGCTCAGTGTAGCAGCGCTAGCATTGTGCTCAGTGTAGCAGCGCTGGCATTGTGCTCAGTGTAGCAGCGCTGGCATTGTGCTCAGTGTAGCAGCGCTGGCATTGTGCTCAGTATAGCAGCGCTGGCATTGTGCTCAGTGTAGCAGCGCTAATACTGTGCTCAGTGTAGCAGCGCTGGCACTGTGCTCAGTGTAGCTGCGCTGGCATAGTGCTCAGTGTAGCAGCGCTGGCATTGTGCTCAGTGTAGCAGCGCTGGCATTGTGCTCAGTGTAGCAGCGCTGGCATAGTGCTCAGTGTAGCAGCGCTGGCATTGTGCTCAGTGTAGCAGCGCTGGCATTGTGCTCAGTGTAGCAGCGCTGGCATTGTGCTCAGTGTAGCAGCGCTGGCATTGTGCTCAGTGTAGCAGCGCTGGCATAGTGCTCAGTGTAGCAGTGCTGGCATTGTGCTCAGTGTAGCAGCGCTGGCGTTGTGTTCAGTGTAGCAGCGCTGACATTGTGCTCAGTGTAGCAGCGCTGACATTGTGCTCAGTGTAGCAGCGCTGGCATTGTGCTCAGCGTGGCAGCGCTGACTTTGTGCTCAGTGTAGCAGCGCTGGCATTGTGCTCAGTGTGGCAGCGCTGACATTGTGCTCAGTGTAGCAGCGCTGGCATTGTGCTTAGGGTAGAAGCGCTGGCATTGTGTGGACGCTCAGCGTAGCAGCGCGAGCATTGTATGGTCGCAGCACTGGCATTTAAACTCAAAGCTCTAGCGTGAATCAATTATTTTTTTTAAGAGCCAAGTAGACTGTCATACGCTCAAACTTGGTGCTTTTCTTTAACCCCGGACGGTTTCAGCTGCTTTTATCCTAGACGAGTAAAAATTTACTCGTATTCCCCTCAGGGGGATACAACTATTGTATCTTTGGAAATTAGTGCTCCCAGAGGGACTATGTGAGGGTTCGAGCTAAGGGTTAGGTAGGCCTCCTTTTTGTTTGAATAGAATAGGTTATTGTTCTGTTACGGACCATCTTTTTTCGGTTCCCTGCTGTCCTGTTTTTCAGCTCCTACTACTGTCTTCTTGAACTTTTTCTTGTTTCATGGTCTTCTTTCTTAGCTTACTGTTTCTATGCACCTTGTGCATAGATTCTGCGTTCCCTCAACTCCAAAATAAATGGTACCTTCATTCTTCCTCTCTTGGAACATCTTTGTCATGGTAAAGGGAGGCTAAACTTTCTTATAAAATAATGATGTAATAATAATTTACTCGCAGTATAAACTCGTTATTTTATAGTAACCTACACTCGTAAATTTGTTGTTCCTTTAAACGGGTTAATTTTCTTTTACCCTAGACAAGTAGCAGCAATACGAAGCTCACAGGATACGATCTCTCGCGTTGAAGTCGGAGCATTCATCCCGCAATGAGAGTTAAGGTTCCTACGCGTGCCTATATAGTTGCTATGTCAACTATTGAGAAATACAGCGTTGCTGCTCTATATAATAAATGGAGTGCTACGGTGATGACCGTGTGATCAGGTAGGTCGCATCTGTATTCTTATTCTGGATTTTTCTCCAATTGAAGTGGCTATGGCTTTAATTCTGCACCCTCTCAGGGGGATACAACCATTGTATCTATGGAAACTAACTCTCCCAGGGCAATGCTGAGAGTTAGGCAGGCCTTTTTTTAGTTAAATTGAAAAGTTTTTGTTGTATTAAGGATCATCTTTTTTCGACTTAATGCTGTCCTGTTTTTCATCACCTTCGAAACTTTCTTTTTTGACTTTGATCTTGTTTCATAATCTTCTTTCTCAACTTACTGTTTCAATGCCTTTTCTGCATAGATTCCGCGTTCCCTTAACTCCATACGAAATGGTGCCTTCCTCTCTTTGGATCGCTTTTGTGGCGGATAGGGAGGCCTAAACTAACGAATAATCTAATCTACTTCAACTTTGATCTTGTTTCATGAACTTCTTTCTCAATTTACTGTTTTTATGCCCCTTCTGCATAGATTCCCCATTCCCTTATCTCCATACAAAATAGTGCCTTCCTCTCTCCTCTCTTCGATACGCTCTTTTTTTGTAGCGCTTAAGGGGCTTTCACACGATCAGTTTTTCTGTCAGTCACACTAACACTCATTGACTGTGGTCAAAACACTCGCGTTCACACGTACGTTCTCGTGACTAAAGTGGCGCGCCGCTAGCAGGCTCGGCGGTAGCTTACAATGTATTGTCGGGATAGGTTCGCCGTGTCCAAAGCAAGCTTATTCATTGGCTTTACGATCAAAAAGGGGGATAAACTCCGCAAATAGATATTGGGTTAATGAATGGCTAGCTAAACATTCACAAAATGGGAGTTAGAACCAGANCTAAATCTAACAAATACTACAACTAATTCAAATGTAATAATCTACTTTATAATAATTTCAAGTCCAGGTAATGTTTTCCGCTCGTTCTATACAGTTTTGCATGTACCAGCGTGTAATAGTACAGCTCGTAAATAGAATATTTTTCTTTCAGAATTATATTCATTCTTTTCCTAGCAACACAGTAAATATATAAATAACTGAAATCTGGCGCACATTTGTTAGAACTATATGAGTGAATGCACGCGTAAATCTGGCATTCGCAAGCAAATATTTTAAAATATTATAAGCCTCTCAAATTACTGCGTGATAATTCCTAATAATTCATGTGAATGTGACAGCAGTGCGGGTAAACTAATAAACGTTTAGATTTATTTCACGAAACATTTGCATGCTGAAATTATATGTTACGGAGAATTCATGTGAGAAGTTGTTTGTGTTATTTTGAAAATGCCGGATAAATCGTTGAAATCGCATTTACGGCCATGTATTGAATTTTTTCATTCTAATAAACAAAATAATGTGCCTTTGCTGTATTTATTGAGTGAATGGTAAATAAGATTGCAAATGTAAATGACACTGACGCTGCAACAGGACGAATGCATTATGATATGTTTGTCACAAATTAACTATTGTTCACCGCATCATTATGAATACTGAAAAAGTACGCACCTTTGAATTAGGTGCTACCCCCAGGAAAATAATAGATTTCTTGGAAGCAATTACTCTAAAATTTTTCCTAAACTATCTTCGTAATGTACTAATTTCTTCTCAAAGCTATTCTCATTAAACTAATACTGTGTTGCTTCATTAACATATTTGAGCGACTTGCTTCTTATGTCTCTGCTCTTGTATTCGTTGCTTTGCACTTTCTACAAAGCAGGCTGCTCATGAAAATAGCTAATTTATTATTGAGACCAGGCAAAAACCATTTAACACGGGAGAGCGATCGCAGACATTCTCACTAGACGCTGGGCGGGCAGACACTGACACGCAAACAGGAGCAACGCGACAGTCAAGCCAAGCCGTCAATGAGTGCCGAATAGAGAGCGAAGAGAGCACGGATGCCCAAATATGGTGTTGAAAAGCTGTGACTGTGAGTGTGACTGACAGAAAAACTGATCGTGTGAAAGCCCCTTTTGGGAGGCTTAAACTAACATATAATCTAATCTTCAATTCTGCCCGCATATCTGTACTTTGAACTAAGCAAACAAGCAGCTATACTCCGTCAAGATGCGGGAATCCATCGATGATCTCAACATTTTGTACTTCAATATTCGCTCGTCAGACCCTGCTTCTTCTTGCACGTTTATGCGTACAAGCTGGACGTATGTTCTGCGTTATTGTTCGCGTTATCATTTAACCTATTTGCATTACAGCCGTATCAGCATTCGCTTCTTGTAGATATTGAGCCTCTAACACCTCTCCCGCACATTGTAATGATTTTCAAACATCTACCAACACTTCTTGACGCTCAAAATATGTGGCGGCGAGCAGGTAAATGTTACGCGAGCTCACCGTTTAATTTTACCGTATTATGAACCGCACTATGTGGCGGGGCTGCTGACTTACACTGAGGGTTCGTTCCTGCTACTCCATGCATTTGACCTTTGCGTCTCAACTGCTGAGCCCTCGCAGTAATGTTGTTTAAAATATATTGAAATAATCCTTATCTATCTGCATGCGATGACATGCGTGTATGAGATCCGAACTTAGCATGAAAATATAATCTCATCATTCCTGAAAATAAAACTTGATTCTTTTTTCAAACTCATGTCTTGTACGTATGCTCTTTATATAATCGTCCAGCAGATCAAGAGCAATTTAAAGAGTAGCGAGCGGAGTGTTCGATTATCGGATGCCGTGTCTTGTTTACAGATTACTTGCTGCTGGTCGAGCCCCCGTGGCTGTGCATCACTCTGCTGGAAGCTATTATGAATGAAATAGTAATGGCATTTGACTCTTACTCGATCACGCTTGATGAGCTTACCCGCTCGTATCAATAGCCACACGGTCCAGATCCGCGCAGGAGGCATAGGCGGGAGGCGCGGTGATCGCAAATAATGCGGTCTGTTATACTCTTTTCGAAGGGTCCAACCTCGACCAGATCAAATGCAAATGAGCGTGTCGCGGTCTTTTGCAGAGTGGTCAGCAGCGGCAGCGTCAGGTGTTAAGCGTGTGTGCACTACACGTTACGGCCTATTTATAGCGTCGTTCATACGAGCGCCGTGCTCTCAATAACTCAATGCATAAGCCATGGGTGTTCCATTGACCCCTGGCAGCGCGAACACGACTGCCAACTCAAAGACGAGAGAGACTTATGACCGGTGACCTTACGAGGCACCCACGTCTCATCACTCGGTATCACCACCTCGTAACACCCTTAGTGATCACCACTTCTCCTCTGCCCTCCCTCTGAGTGTTTTTCACCGTGTCCCCCTGCCTCCTGCCTTGTGTTCTTCAACTGTGTTTTTTTATTTTCCCGTCTTGTTCTTGTTCTCTCACGTGTTCCTGCCTCTACGTGCGGGTGCATCGCCGAGCGTTTGGCCTTATTCACCTTCAACTTCGTGTCGCTGTGCTTTATTCTCCTTCCCTCTGCTACAATCTTCGTGTCGTTTTGCCTTAATTATTCTCGTTCCCTCTTCTACAGCCTTCGTGTCGTTTTGCCTTTACTATTTTCTTTCCCTCTGCTACTGCCTTCGCGTCGTTTTGCCTTTATTATTCTCCTTCCCTCTGCTACTGCCTTCGTGTCGTTTTGCCTTTATTATTCTCCTTCCCTCTGCTACTGCCTTCGTGTCGTTTTGCCTTTATTATTCTCCTTCCTTCTGATACTGTCTTCGTGTCGTTTTGCCTTTATTATTCTCCTTCCTTCTGATACTGTCTTCTTGTCGTTTTGCCTTTATTATTCTCCTTCCTTCTGATACTGTCTTCGTGTCGTTTTTCCATTCCTTGACTTTCCTTGAGCTTTCTCTTCCATCCGAAGCATTTCTCTTATTTCTACTGCAGGCCCTTTTGTACTGGACTCTGACGAGCGATCCCATGCACTCTCGCTGCACGTGCTAATTTTCGTGTCGCGAGTGCCGTGTTTTGCCTCGTAAGGTAATGCTGCATTCTGAGTTTGTATTACATTGTAAATTTACATGTATTGTTGATAACTGAAGGCATGTGACTCGAGGCTGAGCTTATCAGACTCGTATCGAAATGAGCGTTGAACATGTTTTGCAATATATTTATGAGACTCGAATGATCTATAAATATACTTTGAATGGTTGTCACTACGTCTACGGTTTTCGTTATAAAATTCGGGGATTGTTCTATGGTGGACTAAGTTACACATGTGCTTACGGAATCTTTCCCTATGGAAAAGGTGAATGCTTTAATACCGCCGCCAACTATTTTCGGTTAAATAATTGTTTTCCTTGTTTCAGCTCTTCCATGCTTGATGTGATCAGAGTTGCTGTACTCGTTGCTATTTTCGTGTCTGTGCCACTCGCCCTCAGAAACTTTTTTTGGTCGTGTTTTTAACGCGCAAAGTCTGTCAGGCTGTACTACTTAAAATTATCAGCTAGAATCCATTTTCATTTATTTATTAGGATAAGCGCATTATACCTCTAACTCTGCATCGTCTCTGGTAAGGAATTTGCTGCGTACACCGAGGGCCGTTAACACAACCGCTTGCTTTGATGGTGAGCGCATCATTTTTCTTGGGATTCTAGCTAATATTTTAGATTCGGCCGACCACCTTGCTTCCGAATTCTGTCGCTGTAATTGAACGTATCGGCAAACATTCGGAATTTCCGTCGATTCATCTTGAAATTGAGCACCTGCTTCACGTAGACGGCTTCTTAATCAGCCTGATCATTTTCCTTTGGCCTCTTAGTCCATGATTAAATTGATAGATACTCAGGAAGTGGCAAAATAGGTTTTTTGTTCTCTTACCGACCATCTTTTTTCGGTTCACTGCTGTCCTGTTTTTCAGCTCCTACCACTTTCTTCTTCAACTTTTTCTTGTTTCATGAACTTCTTTCTTTGCTTACTGTTTCTGTGCACCTTGTGCATAGATTCCGCGTTCCCTCAACTCCAGACTAAATGGTGCCTTCCTCCTTCCTCTCTTAGAACATCTTTGTCGTGGTTAAGGGAGGCTAAAACTTTGTTATATAATAATAATAAACTCAGGAAGTGGCCACAGCGTTTGCAAGCCCTGTCATGAACTTCGGGAAAAGTTGAAATTCTTCCTTGAGAAAGGTAATGTATGTTTTTAGTGCGGAAATGGCAATTTTTGTTATATTTATATAAGAAATATCTCTAATAAGAAGTAATATCTATTTTTTAAGTGTGAAAAATAATTTTCGCTGAATTTCCGTTGAATTTCTATTGAATGACTGTGATTGAATTAATTAATTTTTCATCCTTAAAGGTTAAGACTTTGTATTATATCATACGAGGAAAATAAATAGCAGCAACTTTAGGTGCAAAAATCTAATTTCTACACTCTCTCTCTCTCTCTCTCTTATATCGTCATCGTACATGTAGCATGCACTGCCAATCAAGCGCAACTGTCTCATAGTAAGAGTGGACAAACTCGACAACAGCTTGAATGAACCTTAATTAGTACAGAGATTAGTGTAGTGTGCAAACCGAGGCTGTCTCGTCAAAACTGCAGTCAAGTTAGCCCTGGCATCTCGCTAATACGCACGAGCTTGCGTAGACCTCGGCTCGGTTAACACATTTGTCGAATGACTTGCTTCAATGTATATCTCTTACAAAATGCCAGCAGAAAGTCTGATTTCTGCATAGTGACTTGCAGTTGCTGACAACACGTCTTATGGTAGTGCGGGAGATTATGCTGTGTTGCATCATCTATGTAAGCGCCGCATGGATGTTACGGAGCGTTAGGTAGTTTTTTCATTTGCTCTAAAAGACCAGGAAATTATCGTTTAATTACAGAATGAGTGCATTTTTTTGCAGCGTTTCTCTAGTCGTGATTACGTGTCGATTAACTACTGTGCAATGCTTGGTGGCGTTAATTGGAAGCTCAAAAGCCGCCCGTGTGCATCTGTAGTCAATATTTTATTGACCATGAAATCCCGCCTCAGGATATTTTCATTGACTGTGGCCAAATTTTCTTTTTACCATTTGTTAGCGTTTTATTCTAATTTAAATCTTTTCTCAAAAACGAGTTTTGCTGTCTTAATAATTTTCTACAGGGTTTTGGAGACAGAGACTCTTACACCGCATTTAAAAATACTCTTGTATCCATTATAATTATCCTTTCCAAAAATCAAAGCAGACTTTAGACTCCTGAGCGTATTTAGGATACGCATACTATCCTAAAATGAAAACTGATTGAACATTCATGCATGTATCTTTTATTTAATTTCAAAACAACAGCTGACTTAATATTTCTGAGTGTATCTACGATACACATACACCGGACCCACCAAATGAATCCAGGTGTCATTCTTCCACACCTATCTATTGTATAATACTTAAATGAAAGCAGATTTAACATTTCTTCACCTACCTACATCACATCTTCCTAAAATGAAAGATTTAAAATTCCTTAGTTCACGTTCCTATTCCACCATCCTAAAATTAAAGTACACCATTCCTGCACGCAAGTATCACACCATCCTAAAATAGAAGAGGACCCCACAAGACTCAAATGTTTAGATATTTGCGTACAATCGAGAGACGAGCTGGCAGAGCAGGACAAGGGGCGGTAGTTCACAGCTCTCGGTGTCGCCGCCTAATCCCATCAGCACTGGAGTGTTGGCCCACACTGCTGCCGCGTCATGCTGCTGCCCCACCGCCACCTGCCACCCACTCGAGTGTTCCCAGAGTGCTGAGTGAGGGGGGTAATTGCGCCTCGAGAGTGCCTTTATTGCTCCCAGAGTGGCTTACTTGCAGAGAGCGCTTACACATTAAGTCATGTTTGAACTCCACGGCAACAGTCCATTGCTGCTAAACTGCGCTCGTAAAAATCGTCGCGTTGAAAGTGAGAAATTAGTTTCATCACTGAGAAGTTCAGGTGAACGATTGCATGCTTGCTTAAGGTAATGCGAAGCTTTTTTCGCCCTGAAACATTTATGTTAAAAGAACATTTGAAAAAGAACATCGCAAGTGCTGAACATTTAAAATGCAGTGCGACTATATAGTATATGTACAACTGAATGATGTGGAGATAGATGCTGAGGTAAAGACGTTGAAGCGAAAGCGAAAGTTTGAAACTCTATTCGCTGCAGTTTTGGCTGAAGTGTCATGCTAAACGTATAGAACTTGTCAGTGAATACCATGCTGGTAATGAATGCTTGAATTATTAACCTAAAGCCAACCTGAGTTTGCTCGCTCTCTTATTAACCTGCCTTCGGAATAAACGGTCAACTCGTCCCTCAGCCTGGATTGGACCCTTAGCCCGTCATCCAGCCCAGGTTGGAACCTTAGCCCGTCCTTCGACACGGTTTGGGCCCCAACCCGTTCTTCAGTCCGAGCTGAGTTGGACCCTCAGACCGTCTTTCACCCCGGGTTAGACCCTGAGGCCTTCTTTCAATAGCGGTTGGACCCCAGCCCGTCCCTCGCCAGGGGTGAGGTCACCCACACCCGTCTCCATAACGCGGCCAGTGCGTCGGAGGCGCCGCTGTGTAATCGAGGCCGCGATCTTGTTAGCGCTCCGTCTGTGAGATGAGCTGCGCGTAATGGGGGGTCTCTGCAGACCCTTCCTGGACCCTCTTCTGTCTGCCCGGACCCTCTTGTTCTGTCTGGGACATTTTACTCTGTCTGATCCTTTCTGCTCTGTCTAGGCCTTTATGGCCTGTTTGGACTGTGCTGCTCTTTGTGCACCCTGCTGCTCTATCTGGACCTTGCTGCTCTATCTGCACCNCACCCTGCTGCTCTATCTGCACCCTGCTGCTCTATCTGCACCCTGCTGCTCTATCTGCACCCTGCTGCTCTATCTGCACCCTGCTGCTCTATCTGCACCCTGCTGTTCTATCTGCACCCTGCTGTTCTATCTGCACCCTGCTGCTCTATCTAGACCGTCCTGCTCTGTCTGGACTGTCCTGCTCTGTCTGGACCACTCTGCTCTGTCTGAAACGTCCTGCTCTGTTTGGACCGTCCTAGCTGTTGTGTCTGGATCCTTTCGTTTTGCCTGGATCTCCTCTGCTGCTACTAGACCTTCCTCTCCTCTTGATGAATTCTCCGCCTACGGTTAACTCTACCCTTTTTACTAGATCCTGCCGCACTTACGGGCTCTACATCTTTTAGTTGACCTATCCCCTCTGAAATGGGCATCCTCTTTTCCTCGTCTTTTCCGTACTCTCCTATCTGTGTGAAGTCCGCACTCTGCGACCCTGTAGTGGACCCACCCACCATCACCAACCCTCACTGGACCCTGCCTCCACAGCCAACACCCCAGGACATGTCAGCGCCTGTTGGACCCTTGTCGTCATCGCGGACCTCCTTCAGTATTCTTCAGTGCATGGACTCCGATTCATCGCACCGGTTTACGTTTGCTCATAGAAATGGTGACGTCATTATAGCGGTCTAAGTTGTCACGCCATGTACGTGCGATAAACTGAAGGGTTAAATTAAGTTAATTCCGATCTATCATTCATTTCACATAGAACGAAGGTGGGTAGCAATTGGAAAATCTCAGAGATTTGCACTGATACTTTTTCTATAAAAATTCAATTTCCTCGAAATTGGAAATAATGACTTGAACAATTAACTGCCTTAGCTATGATTACTTTCTCCCAAATGCAGCACAGCTCCACATGAAAAATTGCGATCCTATATTCGTAAATTAATCACAAGATATACAATCCAGAAACACAAAAGCATGCTTTAGAAATATGCATCTTTACACACCATACACGTAATTTGTGATGATTCTCACTGGGTGTCACGAAAGTTCTGGTGGAAATTATTCGGAGAAACGTACGCATTTACCGCGATTGCACGCTGTTCAAAACTACCGTCATCTTCGGACCACTAGTGAGATGTTGTGTTATTACTACGTTGTCACGTCTATGAGCTGACCTGGAGATATAGAAGGCATAGAAACAACAGATCAAACTGTAACAATGCCTCGATCTTTCATCTCCAAGCAGACTTGACCTTTGAATCGATCGGCAACATAGCAATGACGTTACACTATACATGTAGCAATAGCTCCAGCTGTATAGAACGCTAGTAGAAGTAAATGAGTAGCGTTGTTTAATTTCCATTAGAACGTTAATGATATCTCATGCATGCTAGTAATTAAAATTCCCATATGTAGAGTGTGCAAAGAAATTTAAAGTTATAATAAGTGCTGATTTGGTCTATTTATTGCACACTTTTTGATTTATATGCGTATTAAAAGTAGGGAATCGTGGTTGAAACGGTACAGGGCTTGGAAGGTCGAGACTGCTGCCCATGTAGATTTCAGTGATAGTGTCCAGTTTGAACGTTTTTCTTTTCGTTGGTTGAATAGTGCCAATCTTTTGTTGCACTTGACAATTTTTGACCGTTCGTTGGTTGAATTGGGCTAATCTTTTGTTGCACTTGACAATTTTTGACCGTTCGTTGGTTGAACTGTGCTAATCTTTTGGTGCACTTGGCAATTTTAGACCGTTCGTTGGTTGAACTGGGCCAATCTTTTGTTGCACTTGACAATTTTTGACCGTTCGTTGATTGAACTGGGCCAATCTTTTGTTGCACTTGACAATTTTTGACCGTTCGTTGGTTGAACTGGGCTAATCTTTTGTTGCACTTGACAATTTTTGACCGTTCGTTGGTTGAACTGGGCTAATCTTTTGTTGGACTTGCCAAGTTTTGACCGTTCGTTGGTTGAACTGGGCCAATCTTTTGTTGGACTTGCCAAGTTTTGACCGTATTCAAATTTTTTTAGGAAAATTTAAAAATATTTAATATATAAATATTCTGAATATTTAAAATATTCAGGTTAAATATTCAAATATAATGAAAAGGAAAATGCTTTGCCAAAATAAGTTCGCCAACACACCTATTTTCATTTGCATCGTTAACAATTATGGTAAACTGAACTTTCAAACACTCGGTGACAGATAAAGTAGCACCATACATCTCCTACGATTTTCTACAGCCAGGTCAACCTCGATGCGTTAAAAATAATGCAACTACATGTAGATTGGAGTGGAACTAACTCCATTTCAACGAAGGATTCTCCACAAATGGCAGCAACTCGCCGACCACTGCCGTGAGGATTGCTAAGACCAGGAGGCCTGGATATAGGCGGGAGGGACCGAGCGAGGCGAGAGCGCGGCGGCCCGGGAGCTCAGGTGGCGGCGAGGGCGCGAGATCCCAACAGATAATGACAGCTCAGCGCGCTACGACAAACACTGCCCGTGTTGTGGGCCCTTGTTTTGTGTGGTGCTGCTGTGGTGCTGCTGCTGTTGTATTGCTGCTGTGGTATTGCTGCTGTGGTGTTGCTGCTGTGGTGTTGCTGCTGTGGTGTTGCTGCTGTGGTGTTGCTGCTGTGGTGTTGCTGCTGTTGCATTGCTGCTGTGGTGCTGCTGTGGTGTTGCTGCTGTGGTGCTGCTGCTGTTCTATTGCAGTGGTGTGTGGTGTTGCTGCTGTGGTGCT
>JACJUY010009642.1:16306-32264 GCA_014220935.1 Platorchestia sp. MABIK | reverse complement strand
TTGCTAGTTTCATCAGCCTCTTGTCATAAGTGTGTTCACCCTTCGTTAAAACAGTAAATGTATGGCCGTACTAAGATTTTTGTTAAAATATCCTGCTGAAATAAATCGTAAATTTGAAGGTCAACCTTGAAACGACTGATGAAGTAGGAATAACTGTACAATTAATTTGAAAAGAAAAGAAGGCTACGACAAAACAACAAAATGAGCAACTGAAAGTTTGCTCATGTTTTCGTTATGATAGTAAATTTACATTAAATTTGGAGAGATATAAGCTTATACGTGGTGAATATGACTCGACTGTGCAGTTCGGCTTGTGAACTGAAAAGAAACCAACGTTTCCATTTTCATTAAAACTCACACAGAGAGGATTTTTTCCATTCAATTTTTCCATTCAGAATTTTTCCCATGCAATGAAATCTACCCTCAAACGTAGTGAGATCAAGGCTTAAGCGTAAAAAAGCACAAGGTTATTTCACTTCTGACAACTCTACCTCCTGCGTTAAAAATGTGAAAAACGCACGTTGAAGTAACAAACAGAAATTTTAGACCCATTTTCAGAAGCACGCTTGGTCTCTGCGGTAAAATTCTGCTAAAACGCGTAAGAAAGCGTCGTTGCTTGACAGGAACTCATCTTCTCTACTAGGCAGGAGCAGAGCGTAATGCTCTGGATGAGAAGGTACCGAGTTCAATGCCCCACATCATCACGATGAAAGCATGGTTGGATTGTCATCTTTGAAGAGCAACTACGGGCGAAGCAGGGTTATGAGCGATTTTGAAAAGCACGGAAATTGTGCTCAGGTAATAAGTAGTTGGAATACAGTCTGCCGGGTTCCTGGTCCCTCGGTATTCAGGAACAATAAAGCAGTGGTCTCCTCAGTATCGCGCGTACGCTGCTCAAGCGTTTCATCAAAATGGAATTTCTTACGTGTTGGCATGTCGTGTTTTTCGAATCACTTCAAACTAGTCGAAATGAAAGCTGCGTCGTCTGCATGTGCGATTAAAAAAACGAGTTAAGAACTTGGAAGAGACTTCGCCAACGACGACGAAGAAGCCTGGGTACCGACGAAAACCTCGAATGTGAAAGAGTTGTAATGCAAAGAAGCAAGCGTGGCTCAGCGAGCCATGTACATGGGATTTCCAACGAAACTGTTCGACGCATCTTACACAACGATCGACGCCATCTCACATAATCCAAATTGTGCAGTTTCTTTCAAAACAGATGACGTGAGTCAAAGACTGTTCTGCGAAGTAATGTTCAATTCAACCAATGAATACGAAGACATTGCAAATAATGTGTGAATGAGTGACGAGGCCATCTCTCATTGCTCAATCACGATTACAAGCAAAACTTAATGTTTTGAAGTGGTGTAACTTCAGCAACTTTTCAACTCCACAAAAGTTCCTGAATGGTGCGCAGTGGTCTTCGTCAGGAATTGTAAGAGCGTAGTTTTTCGAAGATGCTCTAGGCAATGCTGCGACAGTAACTTTGCAAAGATACGCAAAAATGTCTGAAAACTTTTTTACCTCAAGCCTTAGCATGAAGTAAGTGAAGAGACATTTTTTCCAACAAAACGGAAAAAACTCCCACACGGCAAAAAGTAAGCATGAATCTTGTCAATGCGTCTATCCAAATCTCGTGATCTCTCAAAATGAGGCCATCGCGTGACTACCTTGTTCACCGGACCCAACAACGTGCGATTTTTTCCAGCGGGGTTACCTAAGGAATAAAGTGTATCAGAAAACCCACGACGAACAGTTGAAGAATTGACTCAGTGGATTCGACAGGAGAGTGTTTAAATCCCAGTGGTAATGCTTGCTGCGGAGTTAAATGATTAACGTCCAGGCTCGTCTGGTAGAATGGACGTCAAATTAATACTTATTTTTACAGCCTAGTTCCTTTTATATCATTTTATTGTCTGTTGTTTCCATGAAAGTAAAGGTTGTGAGAATATATTTTGAAAAAATTGAAGGAATATTTATGGCAGCATTTTCAAATTTGTTGTTTTTACGCTGCGCACAGTCCATTGTGTATTCGTGTATTCATGAGTTAAGCCGAAAAGGGGTTAAAAAATTTTAACCCCGTTATCTAGTAAACACAGAAAATTTTCCAACTATTTAATCGAAAAGCCAACGCTCGAGCTCCATTTTTATCAAATGATGTTAAAATTTCTCTTGAGCTTTGCAGTATCTGACTTGAAATCATTTTCAGCTAGCAGCGAGAAAAATAAAGGAAAATATGTGAATTTCACGTATTCTGGAAATAAAACGGTATTTTTTGCTATTCAATTACATTACATTGCAAAAGACATAGCAGGACATTAATTTAGAGACCCTTCAATGGTCTGATATATTTCTGGTCGCATTTAGTAACGCTAGAAGCAAATTTGTTTCAGGATTTTTCTGGATGATGCTAATATTTTGACGTCTCTTCTTTGAATTTGATGTCCCGTTATCTAATAAAAACTAAACAAAAACTAATAAACTAAATACTTCGGTTTACTAAAATTAACTGAAGTTCTAATCAACTAATGAGTTTCAAATTTCAGATTAGATGTTACATATGTGTTCACAGATTCTAATTCTAAGGCTGCGACCGGTTTCTGCATCGTAGGCTCCAGCACATCCACGGCAAGGGATTTCGTTAATGACTCCACAGACATAATTTCTGAGTGAGTTGGGAGGATTTTGAGGCTAATTGGATGACGGTCTTAAAATTTTATTTATTCGTTATGATATCGTTCTATTGTAGACTGCGCTGTTGAGTGTCTTGTTTTGAAATTCAGTTTCCTGAAATTAGATTAGAATAATTCTTTGATTCATTATAGTTTTACAAATAATATTCTAGGAATATCCATTCAGGTCAATGGATTCCGTGACCGTTACTAGTCCTTTTTTTAAATTTTCTTGGCTGCAGTGGGTCTTGGCTCTATTTACATGAGCAGCAACAGCACTACTTTTAGTTTGGAAGGTGATTAACTGAAAATATTTAGAGACTTTCTGCAGTCGGTGTTTTTGTAAACAGGGACGATAAAAGTACCAGGTGTTTTTCCTCTTATTAGGATGTCAGGATATGGGCGAATTTTTTTTCTATGAAGTTCGTGTAAAAGCTGAATACAATAGCTCATTCCATTTATGTGACTTGCGAAACTTTTAAAAAGTAAATTGAACAGGTAACATTGGTGGAGACATTATCTACGCAATGTTTCGAAGCAAGACGTGTACACTGATGTTAAAGGGTCTCTTAAAATAAAGTTTTCAATGTGCTGCATGGTCAGTTCTGCCAAAGCCACGGGAACGCTGCTGCATAGTATTTCCACGAATTTCTTCAAACTCGTAGTCGTTGTATTGAAAAATGGTAGAGTTGAGACAAAGCTTAGCAAAGCTAACTATTTCTCTTGCATTAAGCGATGGGGTTCCTCTAAAATAATTTAATTGGTGAAAGGTCTCTCGAAGACATTATCAGGCCAAAACTGGTGGAACTGAGATGTACATAGAAAGCCTTCACATCAAATGACGCGGAAATGTAGTCAATAAAATTTCCGATCTTTTCTTTCCCATTAACAAATTTGGAAATTTTATTGAGCTTGAAAGGTTAATGGACCTATAATTTCCGATAAATATTTTGGCATTGGAAATCCCTCGGTAACACGCTGCTGTGGGCCTGATAGAATGGCCTTCTATGTGAAGTTTAATTTGTCGGTTGAAAATAGAGGTATTTGTTGGTCTAGAATACAGTTGTATACGTGCATTTCGTGATATTTTCTTCCTATTTTTTGGGTTTTAATTGATTATCAATTTTAATTCTAATTGTCTTAATAGTTTTCATTTAGAAGCTCATAAAGATCAGTATTGTTAAAATCATCCAAATTGCTTCACTAATAATCAATTTTGACTGACGGCAACTGTACAAATTTTATCAGCTTGTACAATCACCATCTCTGGATCAGATTTCAGTTTCCAAAGAGCTCTTTTTTCTCGCTTCAGGTTCTCAAGATTTTGGGTGCAATGTATTAATGCCACTACCAGTTGGCGAATCCGAGATTTTTGTTTACTGTTGAATTACGCGTTCCAGCTATTGCTGCTTCCACAGTCCCTGGAAATTGGATTTCATCTTTCTTTGAATGTTTCTCAGCGAATTTAAACCATGTGTAAATTACTTTTTGATTTATTATCAGGGCTTATCTTGATAATTTTTCCCTCAGTTTTATTACAAAGTGCGATTTCCCAGAGAGTTGGCTAAGTGTTGAACATACAGTATTTGATCACTGTTTTTTTTTGGTTTGACGGCCTATTTTTTATTGTTAAAGTTTCTAGGAGAGCCCACAAGTTTAACTTGGAAGGAATTTTCGTCATTTGTTGAATAAGTCATAGTTTACGGTCATGATCATCTTTCATGAAGAATGGGAGATATATTTCGCCGGTGTTTTTCGGAGTTTCAAATGCTTTTAGGCAAGCGGCAGTGATATTGTCAGATGGAAGCGTATAGACTTCGGGAGAACGTTATTTCTTTTACATCGCAGATTGAATTTCAATTATTCTTTGATGTTGCCAGCTTTAAATTGAAGGAAGTTTGAAGGAATATGAACGGGGACAGCTAGCAATGCTCTGAGAGCGTTGACGTTGGATTTTAGTGGACGTTAATTGCTCTCGAACACGAAATATTGCTGACTAATTCAAAAACTTGAGCTTGACGATCAGAAGGTCACTCGCGCAGATGGATGCAATGTTGGTGGGTGGATAAACTCGCAGATGGATCCACAGTTGGTGGGTGGATATACACGCACAGATGGATGCACAGTTGTTGGGTGCATACACTCGCAGATGAATGCACAGTTGTTGGGTGCATACACTCGCAGATGAATGCACAGTTGTTGGGTGGATACACTCGCAGATGGATGCACAGTTGTTGGGTGGATACACTCGCAGATGGATGCACAGTTGTTGGGTGCATACACTCGCAGATGGATGCACAGTTGTTGGGTGGATACACTCGCAGATGGATGCACAGTTAGTGGATGGATACGCTCACTGAAATATTTCAACACATTCTCTTATCCAAGAAGAACTGTAAGTTTACAGGGAGGCGTAGTTTCTCGAGAGACCTTAAACTATAGGTCAGCTGCTTTGATTGTGGGCTCACAATTGACCTCAATCAAGCCAAATTACAAAACTCTAACAATCTTGTTTGTTTGGTTGCTTGCTTTGTTGTCACCGTCGACGCTCTGCTCCCCGTAATTACATAGAGCAAAACGCAGCCACCTAGCTGCTCTAAGTAACAAGTTAGTAGAAAATGAAGGATGCTGCATTTCTTTATAATATAAAGGAATTTCAACTTCTTGTTCGAACGCAAGATAATGTATGTTAATTCAATAATTTGGAAAATAATTTAATTCATCCACTAATTTGTAAGTTGGAATTTACGTTTTTCTTTGCTCTTGACTCTTGACCTAGTTTACAATCGAGAGAAGCATGATCATGAACCAATTACTAGGCCTAGAAATAAATTATGCTAACAACCCGACCTGACTGATGGTCTGCTGTATGGTCATGAAAGCAGCAGGTCTAGCAAAGCAATCACTTTGCTATGAGTAAAACTTTGTAAGGCTGATGTTGTTAAGAATTCCTAACTAGATTAAGCAATCCGTACAATTGAATCTGTTCAGCTCATTCACAGAGAGCACACGATTTTTTCTACGACAAAGTAAGCAGCCAAGTTGAACCTGAAAACTGTAGTGTGAAATTGGATTTAGCGCTCTTTCGACAATAGTTTTGCAGGTGAATAAATCGGAAACTTTGACCCGGACAAACTGGACAGACGGCCGCCGTAGCGCCGTGCGCCGCTCGCTAAGTTGTGCTGCGAGAACAGGCGGCTGCTTCGGCCTATACGTTTCCTGTCCGCCGTTCTCCTTAAAACTTCGGAAGCCTAAAAACAAGAGTTGCGTTTTCCATTCAAATAATATTGCAACTTCGGCAACAAGAAATGAGGTTTCTCTGTTTCTAATGCAAATACTTCCGATGGTATCGAACTTTTCTCAACAGTCATTTAATCGAACTATGTTTTGAATTATACCGAGGAATGTTAAAAGGGAAATTTTTATAGACTCTGATTGCTGATGGTCAACGTAATACAGATTTTATTTTTCGAGAATCTGAATGAGGCTTTTTGGTTGTTATAATTATGGACGACTTGTTATATGAGAACAGCAGGGCGAGCACCGTTTTATGATTGTTTAATTTACCATTAATTTTGAGTATCAGTGCCTCAATTAACAATGTTGAAAAGTAATCAGACCGACTTTGAAATCACACTTTTTGCATACCATTATAATCAAAGTAAATAGAAAAGCAGATATTTACAATGATAAAATATACTTGATGAGTTGCTGCACGATGTTAAACAAAAAATAATGAAAATAACAATCTCATAATAGGGATTTATCAGATATTTAAAATTGAAGCCAAATCCAAAAATTTACCAATTGAAATCGAGACTCGCAGTTTAATGACGACAAATTTACTTTTACGTACGTATGTGATATCAGGTTAACAGAATCATTAAAACAGGCCCAGCAATACCCGGAACAGAGAGCTACGAAAGCCAATTCACAGGGCAAAACAATTTTTTTTTGTTCAGACCTTGAGAGCAGAAACTACCATGAAAAACTTTTACATTATCCGAGGTAAGTAACCGCGACCGTTTCCAATCCCGGAGCATCAGGAAGCAGCAGATCACATCGAGTTTCAGTCGAGCAGCTGGCGCAGAGATTTATTCTCCATTCAAAATACCATACGATCCCCATCTTTTGTACAGAGAATTTTCTTATCCTTTTATCCACAGCATATTAAAATTCTGGTCACGTAAACAAGGCCTTCATCTCGGTCACAATATGCAGGAGCTCGCATGAGGCCGCGCCGCAGCGGCCGCCGGGATGAGCTGAACGGCCCATGTTGGCGTGTGTGCAGCGAACTGTTTTGTTGCCTCCTCTTCTTCACATAGAGTTCTCACCCTTCTAACTAACGCTATATGCAACAATTATTTTAAACTAACGCTATATGGAAATAATTATTTATTGCGTCTTCATCTTCTCAGAGAGCTCTGACCCATCAAAATATCCCTATATGCAAAGAATTATTTACTGCGTCCTAATCTTCTCATAGAGCTCTGACCTTTCAAACTATCCTTATATGCAAGAATTATTTATTTCGTCTTTATCTTTTCAGAGCGCTCTGACCCTTCGAACTATCGTTACATGCAAATAATTCAGCTATTATTCAGCATTCAGCTATTAGGGATCATTCAGTGCATTGTAACAGCCCGTTTGACATCAGTAATTTTAAAATTCTTACTAGATCTAAATTTGCCTCCGATTTAAGGATTTTAGAGTCTCTATTCATTTTTAGAAATAAGCCGATTTGGAACAACCAACTTAGTTCTTTTCCGTTGTCTAGTTAATATATAGTTTTTAAAGTTAGTTATTTCAATTTATCATTTTTCTAATTCATTTCATGTTTTTCAGTTACATTTATTTTGCAGAAGATGAGTGAATTCTCGAAACCTTTAATTTTATTGTTTTACTTGCAATTTTTAGTTCAAGCAAATGTTTTATACGGTATTTTTTAGTTTTCTCCTTTTTACTTAAGATCAGGAAAAATTTAGTGAAAAAAATACTTTACCATTGGTAAAGAAATTCTTGTTCCAATCACCAACGTCGGCTTACGTAGGTCGGCTTCCAAAAACTCACTTAAAAATACACGTTAAAATGGCGACACACACAGCCCGCTCGCTTAAATTCCACGTTTTGCCAACAGTTCCAACTCTGAAAACTAAAATGAAGAGGGCACAAAATATTCCGAGGATCGCATGACATTCATCCGTCACAATGCAGTGCTACAATGCCGTACAATGCTTCGTCAGCAATAAAGCCCCCGAGTTTTAGACGCCTTCTTTACAGAGACTCAGAGACTCCGGCAAGTTCCCGGATTGCGTTACGGTAAAAGTACAGGAAATTCATCAAAAGTAGCTAAGCTAACGCCGCATTGCCTGTTTTGAGCAGCCGACGAGAGGAAGTTCATAAGCGCTGCTGCAGCGCACAATGTTGTAGGTTGCGTGCCGTAATATTTGGAGATGAAGTGAGACCAGGGAAACTTCAAGGGGCCCTCGAAGGACTGGCGGAGTTAAGAAACTTGCCTGCAAAACGGGGGCAAAAGCGAGAAGTTCTGCTTAATAAAATTTCATACACGTAAAGAAGTACGTACTCGCACCTGTGATGCATGGGATGCAGCTAAGAAACATTATTGGTAAAAATGATGTAACGGTTAGCAAGCCTGTAAAGTTTCTAACGCGGAAGCTTCAGTTTTTAAAATGTTCAACAGTTTTATACCCAAACTCATGGAGTTTAAGAAGAGGGCAAAAATAATCGAACATGTATTTTTCAACAGTGAGAAGTATATCCGAACTTTTTCAGTGTTCTTTTTCAGCATCCATTTTTTATATCCGCTTGAGAATCGTTAGCCAGTATTTATCGATCGAAAATGCACAATATTCCTATATAGTGGTTGAAATTCTCAACTCCCAAATATAACTACGATCGATTTAACAGAAATTGGTGCGTTGAAATGACAAAAAATATTTTCACGGATGAATAAAATTGAATAAAATTTATTAGAATTACCGATTAACAAAAATGGTACGACTTGACGCGTGAAGCAGGATTTTTGAGGGAATTTAAAGGCTAGAAGAAAAGCGGCAGCGAGCTCGATGTCCTTAAAACGAAGTTTTGCAGTAACGGAACAGTATTTACCTATGTTAAAGTCGTGACAATAACGAAGTTTTGAAATGAGGGCGCAGCATTTCCCTATGTTAAAAGGAAAATTTTCAGGCAAAATTAGAATATTACTACTCAAAATGAATAGAATTTAACGTTTTTACCCTGATAAGGAGTAAGGTGAATAATGGGAACCGATTATAAATTTCTTGGTTCACTGTATTCCTTTCCTCGAAGGATAGAATATTTCATCTCATTTACTTCCTTTGTCTTTGCTGCCAGAGAGATTTTTACCTTTGCCATTTAAGTGAAGCTACTTAGCGTAAGATTTAACTTCATCAGAGCTTAAAAGTAGTCAAGAGTCTCTCATTAAGCAGAATAGAAATGAGCGAGTGTAAGAGCTCTTTTCAGGGGCCTCAAAGTTCGTGTATCGCTTCAATTAGTGAGAAAGGGAATTCGTGAAAAGGATCTTCTTAGAGCCCAAGAGAATCTTTTAGACAGCCCTATTTCACTTTACAACTCTTCAATCGGAGCTCCAGCTCGCTCACTTGTCACAAGGACTACTTTAGCTCCCCAAAAAGGAGCTTCCATTTAGTGGAGAACAAGTTGCGCGGCACCCGAAATCTGGCGCTAACTTGCAGTGGACTAAGAGAGCTTCTTCGTCAAGGGCCTATCTTACCGGTCACAGTTGATGAAGAATGATCTGTACATCAAGGCTGGAGGTTGCGCATCAGGCAAGAGCTGCCTTACGGACATTTTCACCTCGATACGCCAGCGCCAAAATCGGGTGGATGGCTCAGTAAACATGTCAGAGCAGAGTTCGGGAAAACCGTTTGACGAAAATTTTGCTATTGTATTGGACAGCGCTCCTAGAATGTTTGTAAGGTTTTTTGCCTGGCGATATGTTCATGAGTATTTTTTAGCGAATGTTTTCTCCGAAGCCCTAAAATAGTTTAATCATAAAATGTCCTGGTATGTTACCGTCAAAATAATTTTTCACCTGAGAATTGTACTGATTTTACAGAACTTTTATAGCTGTTCTAGTTCGCTGAAGTATTTCAATTCTCGCTGAAGTATTACTGATACAGTTATATTTACTACAGTAATTCTGTTGCAAGAATCCAAGCATGCCTTGGGATATTTGGTCATTTGAGTTCCATCTTAAATCATTCAATCATTTTTCTCCGAGACAAACATTGATTCAAACACTTATAATTTTTTTATCATTAGAGCGCAAAAGATTTTTTCTGGGTACAAAATAAAGATTGCCTATTTTCCCGTTCTGTAGCGAGTTTCCGAAAGGTTCTATAAACTGGTACATTATATAATGACTCACAACGCGTGAAAAGAAAATAACTTTTTTTTAAGTTTTTGAACAACTCGAGGCTACTAACTGCTTTCTGGCTGAGTTAAAATAATACGGAAAAACCTCTGAAAAATATTTTTGGAAATGAATACTACACAACGAAATCCATGAGCAAGGACATTAATGTTAGCTTGAGAATTGGAACTCAGCACGAAACTGTCATTCGCCGAATTATTTTCCTCTTTGGCTGGTATTCCCTTTTCAGGGGCATGACCAGAATAAAAAAACACAGCACTGGTAGGATCTCTTTCCAAACATGGCGCAAGAGACCGAACTGCATCACTTGTGTTTTCGAGTGCACATTGTGGTAAGCCTACTCATGCCGAGAAAAGATCGCTCAGAAAAGCATCTGACCCTCCTCTCGCTTTGTAAATGCAAATGTGCATGTCGAAGCTTCAAAAAGTAATTGAGGTACTTAACATAACGCTGCCCCCGCTACAAACAAAGCAAGAAAACGCTGGGAGTATAGAGCAACAACGAAGAGCGCTGTTTTCCGAAGGTCGCCGGATAATTTGAGTATGGAGTTTACATTTTAAAACTGAGAGAAAGCCCCTCCCGAGGTGCGTTTGAACTCAAGAAAGAGCCCATTTGCCTGCATACATTTTCAAAGTTCTCCAGCGATCGTCAGGGCGTAAGCTAAGACCAGCACGCCTCTAGGCAGTGTGTGTAAAGAAGGTATAGGTAGACCGGATAGCAGTAATGAAAACTTTTCGACCTAGTTTGACGAGTTCTTCAAGTTATTGCCTGAGACGAATAATCGGTTATAGATTTATTAGGGAAGCATGGTGATGTAAAAGTTCATTAGAGTCCAAGAAGTACAACACTCGACAGATGCACAGGTGAGTACAGTGTATAAAACACATTTTCAGACCGCGGACAAAGTCCTTGCACTGAAAAAGGATAAATGTGCTTTGTTTCCGCTATTAGAAATCAAACTATTAGTTACACTTCTTGCTAGGCTCATCCTCTACAACATGTCCCTTGATATTCGACATGCCGCTCTAAAAGATTCAATTCACAAGCTTGAGTCTTTTTAAATAATTTTCTCGCACAACGCGAGTCTTGAGGAATTTTCTCCCACACCCATTTTGAGGAAGCGCTTTGGATCTTCAGTTGTGTGGGAGGAAACGTAGGAGACACGCGTCTAGATGTTTTTTGAAAATTTCAATGGGTTGAGATCAAATGAGGGTGGCCATATTTTTTTGCTCTATAATTTTAGAGATGGTCGTGACACAACTGCTCTGTTGTGTTTGATGTGGCAGAGGGCAAGCTGCCATGTTTGAAAGTGAATGACTGATTTTGAATTATTTCCAGCTTTTTTTGAGCGCTGGGGTCAAAATTTCTTTGGTATAAAAATTGACGTTTACTAATTCGCATTGTCAAACAACTATGAGAGGGTATTTTTATTCTTTGGAAATGGGGGCCTCATCATGCCCAGTCTTGGGTTAAGACTCCGAAAAACTCCTCTTGGCGAAAGAGGGATGCCTGCAAGGGAATTCCCAGACCGGTCATTCAGGCCGTTAGCCTTTGCCCCTACAGTAAGAAGGTCCTCGTCTAAGAATACGTCATCTGTGAGCGTGCCCTCCTTAAACTTGGTCAGAACCTTTGCTCTAGCCAGTCAAATACATTTTGGAAGTCTTTGAGCTGATAGCGCTACTGCATCTTGAATTGTCGCAAGTTCAAGTCTGTTTTTGTAATGTTCTGTATAACGTTTTCCACTCACAATAATATCCCCGGCTAACTTCAGCATTGGCCTCTATTGGTTTCATTTAATCCTTGCATTGTTGGCTATGATAACTTTAGAGGTACGAGTAGTATGAGGGTGATCGCTTCTAGGACGATCTTCGGGAGCCCCAAGTTGGCCAAACTAAAGCCAAATATTATAGCTGTCGCTTTTGGTGCCTTCAGCAACTTGAAAATCTCTGGTTTTGTCTTACTAGTGTGAGATACTTCGATGGCAACTGAATATTTATCACTCATTTAACTAAATATACTGAATAACATAAAATTCCCACAACCAGCATAGAAAATTAGACATTTCTCAGAGTTTTTAAATACCGACCAGCATTTGGTTTATACTGATTATTTATTAACCCAAGGTCTTTGCCCATACCTACGAACTGGCTACATGATTTATGCTTATGATGAAAATGCTTTCATAAAACTATTTGAGCATTTTGAAGAGGTGTCTTCACGAATACGCACAATAAACTAGCTCAAGTATTCCTCTTCCGATGATCAGTTCTGCAAACTACGTTATTGGCCATTGACCCATTCACAGTGCACATGGAATTCAATGTGAAGGTTTACTTATGATGCATGAGCACGAAGTTTTTCATTGATCATTTACCATTTTATTTTATTATTGATTCATTAAAAATACCTACGCATTCAATAAACACACATCTACTTTTGACACAATGCTAATTTACTTCTGGAATTAGGACCTTAGGCATTAGTTGATGAAGGATTCTCAGTAACAATGAAGGAGGGAGAAATCTGAAAAAATGAGATTTGTACTAAGAGTAACGCTAAAGGGTGTGTGTTTAATTCAAATTCGATACTTAGGCGTACGGAAGAAAAAAGATAACGATATTGGTAAAACTAGTATGGAATAAAATACTACATTTCCTTCCAATTTTTCATAGCATTAATTCAACTATTATGATAATTCCTTGAAATCTTGCCTACACCAATGAATCTACGAATCTACACGAATACCACAATTATTTACAATTTATAATCATGCCAAGTATTAATTTAACAGTTATGATGAGCTCCTCAAAATCTAGCGCACGATAATCATACTTCGTCCTGGAAGAGGCGCTAATTTATTTAGGAGAAATTCTTGTCTAGTGGCTCACATCCTGCGCCAATTGAATCAAAATATATGTTTATTCACACTAATTAAATTCTGTGCAACTTTGGGAAAAAAATTATCGTGGCCAACATGGAGAAAAAATTTCTCGAAATAGAAACGGGAGAATACTTAAAGTTGAGTGGCCAAGATGATGTTCTATGGAGCGAATACAATGCGTGTACTCTGGAAAAGCAACGAGCAGATCCGTCTTCTGTTCGAAGTCCATGCCTACAAAGTAAGGCGCTTTTCAAAGGCTAGAAAACGGAGCCGTCCTAAAGCTGTCCTTTGATTTCCTGAAAGAAAAAACTGCTCACTTCGACAGACGAAAATGCCGCGCTTCGATTTAAGGGCAAAGAGAATTTATGAGCATTGAAGCCAATGGTGCGTTGCAGGAAATCACGGGCGCCATAGAGCGAGGAAGTCTTCTGCTTTCCGTCTCAATGCAGGAGCAACACAAAACATAAGTAGCTGGATACGATAACACCGGAAAACAAATCCTTCTCGATTCCGGCCACCGATTTATACACGTTTATTCGTGGGCATAGCGTATGTGAAATATGAAATACGCGCGATTTTCTGTAATGCACCGAACACGCAATAAATTTAACAGTATGATTTCAACATAAAAATTATTCGTAGTCCGACGCCGGCGACGTTTTACCAGTATTTTAGGTATGTTTAAGCTGTTAATTGATGACAGTGCTCCCAGTCAATATTGATTTTAATGCGCTCACGGAAATTAAAAATTTGGTTCCCCCGAATCACTAAAGGAGCACAATTAAAACGTTTTACATGAAGGACATTTTGCTCGCTGTTGCGTAATTTTCGAGTTATTCAACTTTAAAGTTTTAGGAATGGCGTGTATAAAAGTGAAGGAACAGACACGTATATATGCTGTGATACGGGATTGACGTAACGATGGGTGAGGTTAGGTTAGGTAACGTTAGGTTAGTTAAAAAACTAACCTAAACTAACCTAACTAAACCTAAAATAGCTAACCTTAACTTAGCCAAACCGATGCACTGTTTTCCGCCAAAAAAGTGGGTGTGTTCCAACAATGCGGCGACTAGGCAACTGACTAAATAATGTTATTCCTACCTGAACGTAATTATTGTTATATCTCGAAAATTGCCCATTAGCGACCACAATGTCATTCATGTAAAACGTCTTTAAATGTGTTCTTCTACAGATTCTTGGAAACTAAATTTTTAATTTACGTGAGCGCATTAAAATCGATATCGACCTTGCTCCCTTCTTTTTCTTCCGCTAGTATCCCTATTTAACAGCTGAAGAAATAAATAAAAATCATAAATTCAAATTTGAAGGAACAAGCCCAGTTTAGCTCGTTAAGCTCGTTTATTTAATTAGTTTGTTTTAATCGAGTTTATTATTTTACTTATCAAGTTAAAAGAAACGCATCTTTTCATTTCAGAGCGGCGCATCTCCGTTCCGTAAGAATTACTATATAGTCGTTACAATTGAAAAATGTATCCGTACTGCCACCAGAATTTGAATTTTTCATTACTTCAACATCCACTATTGGAACTCTTCCCTACTTACCTCTTCAATGCTTGAACTCTTCACGACTTGAAATTTTCACTGTTTGAACTCTTCACTGTTTGAGGCAGATCTTCTACTAGAACATTTAGTACTTGAATATTCATTGTATGAACTTTTCACTATTTGAAGTAGTGAACTCTGTATACTACTTGAACATTTACTACTTGAATATTTAATGTATGAAATTTTCTCTATTTGAACTCTTCACTGTTTGAACTCTTTACTATTTGATCTCTTCACGATTTATACTCCTCACTTATGGAACATGCAATAGCTACGGCAGGTTTTCAAGCTAGCACACTCAATTTCCCTGCATTTTTGAAGAGGTCTTTGCCGTAAGCTTCGAAGTATTTACTAGCACACGGATAGTCAGTAAACAACAAAAGAGCGAGAAATTTGAAAGGAAATTTTATCCGAAATCCTCTAGAGCTCACGATATATTATACAAGACAGTCACATGATGGATATTATTTAATTATTAGTTAAACAATGGGCATTTTACATCTCATAACTGCAACGCCAAATCGCTCAACCTTTCAGATTAAATTTTAATGGAGTGCAGAAAAAAGGTTTTAGATTCCTCACTAAAAACTTCAAACGAATCAAAATGAGGATTAAAACGACGGCGAACGAATGATATTGCAAGCCCAACATAGAAGTATTAAAAGATTTCACACTTCGCGTTTAGTTCCATTCTTACGGAAAAGTTGATCTGTGCTAAGACTGCAATCCGCATTCGATCAAGACTAACAGCTATTTTATTCTGTTATTTCGATTCTCAGTTCATTCTAAGCTGGAAAAGCTTTAAACAATATTCTCAGCGGGAAAAGCTTTAAACCAACCTAGAGGTATTTCTCGGTCGACTTGAAAAAAGCACTTTGAAAGAAAGAATTTTTTCTCGAGTGTTTATACAGTGAAAAGAATCGCTGAAAATGATTCCAAAGATTCACAATGGAAGGGGCACACTGCATAATAAAATTGACTGCACAAACAATTTGCTACAAATGGCAAAATGACAGGAAAGTAGAAGATAGAAATTCTTCAAGTAATAGTTTCTATTCCTGGCGTAAAAGAATATCACTGTGAAAACCATTTCTTTCTGCAATTTGAAATTAAAAAGCGTTAAAGCTCGTGCGTTATAGGCCTGCGGTTAGCAGTTGTCGCAAAAAATTTGAATGGGACTGAGTGACGGTATGAAGAGGTCGGCTGCTTGGGCATGCAGTGGCATGTCATGATGCAATTATGGCTTGAGCAAATATCAACTTTCTAACTTGAAATTAATTACAATCAGCTCAGGGGGCTGTTCATTAGGCGAATCTGCCTATCCCGCCTCTGTCTCGCACGTCTCTGCCTCCCACGTCTCTGCCTCGCACGCCTCTGTCTCGCACGCCTCTGTCTCGCACGCCT
>JACJUY010009642.1:0-16198 GCA_014220935.1 Platorchestia sp. MABIK | reverse complement strand
CTCTGCCTCGCACGCCTCTGCCTCGCACGCCTCTGCCTCGCACGCCTCTGCCTCGCACGCCTCTGCCTCGCACGCCTCTGCCTCAGTATCAAAGAGACGTCTCCCTGATAACTCAGCCGACGCTGGACGAGATGAGACCGCGGGTTTCAGTACGCAGCGTATCGAGACCGCAGCGAGTTCAGACAACAAGTAGAAAACAACACTACTTCCAGTTTCTTTTCTTAGCTAAGCTTGCGTTTCACTATTTTCGTTGATACTTCATAATTCCAAAACAATTGATGAAGGAAGTTTTCAACAGTAGATATTCAAAAGAACAGTAACAAGGTTAGAACAAAATTAGGTAAGTTCAGTTTTTGCTGGATTCGACTATCTTTTTGCGATGAGTGTGAATGTTATTAATTTTCACATTCCGGTCCGGTGGTGTGTAGTGGGACAATCGATGTTCAAGCCCACCTATTTCAGAGCGTCTAATGGCATATGAGCAATGGGAAGTGCCATTCATGAGATGCTCGAGCCTATAAACTAACACAACATGCCACGTACGCTTCCATTAATTTGAGATGCAACAAAAGGCATCAGTTGCTTTAATTTCCCCACAGCCACCCATAGACCGGCCCAGTACTCGACGCACCTCATCCATTACCTCGTGCAACAGTTGAAGCATATTTAGGCAGCCAGAAGCGGCCAGCATAACTCTTACAGTAATTCTCGCAAGTTCTCAATTCATTTCCAGGAACCGAGAAACTGGCGCAGCTCCATTATTCCTCGAAGAATTATGCTCCACTGAAATTCACGGCGAATAGTTCAGTACATCTCAGTAAATAGAGCACGACAACGGGGCGCCCGTGCTCTTCACTATTATTCTTCAGCGGCTAAATTAGGAAATGAATGGAATTAGACAGCCCAATACAAGGCAGAATTCATTGCCCACAAATAAAACAAAGGTGAGACCACACACAGGCCTCCGAGGTCTCTGTTTGTTATGCTTTACTGGTGACAACCGTATTGCGAACGACGGACGAGTTTATCATACGTAAATCATACAAAAAAGAAAAACGCAAATTTTAAAGCTGTTTTTTATTTTCATTTTAAAAATTAGAACTGCTCGCCACAATTTAAAACTGATAAAACCCATCTATAACTAGCGCAAAATTTCAGGTGTCACTTAGACATAACTCTCTGTCACCCTCACCAAAACCACTGGAAGAACTTTAATTGGTCGCAAACTGAAATGGTGAGATATTTCTGGCTTGCGCCTCCGTATTTTGATATACCCCACGGGCTGCCTAGACTTTGTTTATTATTGAAGATCTCTGAAACTCGGTGTGTTTCCCGTTGAATTAATTCGTTTACAGCGGAGCTTTGATGAGAATTTGTTGCAGTGCCTCACATGACGAGGGTGGAATACAGGAGAGACCCTCACGGTCTCCCTGCCTCTCCAATTACAGGGCTTGGAGAGCCCTTGCTCGAGCTGCGTGCATTTTCCTCTCTTTTCCGCACTGTGAAGAGCCTGTCCCCGCCAGCGGACGCTGGGTCAGTGTCCCGGATGAGTTCCCAACCTCCGAACTGAGATAACATCCTCGATCTCGTACACGGAATGGGGTATACTAGGAATTATCGTGAAAAAAACTTCTTAAGAGTCTTAGAAGCGCGTTTTGACGGTTCACTCAGAAAAGGGGGTCTTATTTTGCTTTTAAAAAAAAATTCATGTATGCGTGATGAAAGCTTAATAATATTTTTTAACGTAATACATCTAACGATTTTGCACTTGCCTTTACGCAGGAAATCACTACTTAATCCCACACAAACGAAAAATTTCAATATTGTTTGTTCCAATCTTATAGAAATGAATTTCAAGGAATAAATGTAGACAGCTAAATAAACACGAGTTCAGTTTTCTCATGCTATTTTGCCGACAAAATTATCAAAATACATATATAGTCATTTAGAAATTGAAATGGGCTAGAAAGAACATTTTTTCACGATGACAAAAAACGAATATACGCAATAATCTCTATGAGATGAAGATAAATAATGGTGAAGCCTTGAACACATTCTTTGGAAGAGCGGATTGAGCGAGAGAATTGTAGTTGCTGATCTCGGAAGGAACCAAAAAATCCTGACATCGCCTCGAGCAGAAGAAGCCACACCAAAAGAAAGCTCCAAAAAGCCCTGATGTTCTGGCCGTAAGTCGTGTACAGCGCGACGATAGGGTGCTGGCGTTCTGTGGTCACAAAACAAACCACGAGCCAGTTCTGTTCTACATTTCGTATCGCCTTACAGGAGCCTATTAGGTTTATTGGAGTTCGTTTTAGTGCAATATGGATTAATGAAGTATAAATTTAAACAAGTATTGGGTTGCTAGGGGGTGAGTAAAATGGACGTTAATTGCAGCTTAGGGATAATTCGATTTAATATATAATGAGGTTTGGATGACATGAAGTTTTCGTATAGAGACCAGGCCTAATGGAGTCTACGTTTGCTGGAGTTGAGAATTTGATGAAGCTTTACTTCAAGACATGCTTGTTCAACTTCATGCCCTGCAAGGACGAGTTTTTTCGTTTTTACCAGATTTATTTTTTCCAGAATGAGACGAGCCAACTCGTCGAAAACATGATGTATCAAAAACAGCCTTACAAGTTTATACGTTCATTAAGAGTCCTGCTGATTATTTCAGCTCTCAGTATTTTCGGCATTAAAAAATACTCTAGAAAACAGTAAAAATCCCTCTCGAAACGCTATTTCCTTCAGAAAAAAGTCGCCAGAGAAGGGGTTGATATATTTTAGCCGCGTGAAGTCTAGATTTCATACAG
This sequence comes from Platorchestia sp. MABIK, assembly GCA_014220935.1. Taxonomy (NCBI): domain Eukaryota; kingdom Metazoa; phylum Arthropoda; class Malacostraca; order Amphipoda; family Talitridae; genus Platorchestia; species Platorchestia sp. MABIK. The sequence goes on along the minus strand of JACJUY010009642.1, from coordinate 13,385 downwards.
GGTAAATTTCATAGATTATGGTCAAATAAATAAGAACATAACCAGTCCTGCATGGTTGGTTTCATTTATAGCGTACAATTGAAGACTTTGTTGTATCTCATTCTCTGATAATAAAGACAAACGATGATGTCGAGCACAGATTAAATTAAAACCATTAGTTACAATGATATCCTTAGGGGTTCATATTGATTAATTTACACTCAAATGTAAACACTCATAAAAAGTCCAATAGGAAATGGCAGTATAATTGGAGAAGTCAATTCTTCCTATCCATATTAAAAGGGTTTTCGCTCCACGTACAATTAGATTTTAAGATCTTCGAAATGCTCACAGTAGTCAAGTGCTACCCGTCTGTTAGTCAGTCATAACGACGTGATGCACGTAATTATAAAGAGTAGAGCGTAAACAATACACTAAAGCGGTCTCAGACTGTAAAAGTTAAAGTAGCCTATGTCAGCAATTGGTAGACGGAGTACCTATCTTAAGGAAATATCTTTATAGATCGAATCTGCTATTACAGTCGCGTTGTAAAAAGTAGTTTTTCAGCTTCTCAACCTAAAAGAGTAATCGAGTGAGTAAAATATGCTCAGTTAGAAGAGCAGTTCTCCCGGTAGCCTCTTCAACCTTTATTTTCTAATCGCCATAGCTCACCGATGGAGCTGGACGCGCTGTAATGAAAACACCGCGAATACCGAACTAGGATCGAAGGTGAGTATTTTTAGTTAAAAGCGTGATGCTTATCCTCTCGCGTTACGACAAGCACGAAGTTTTTCATTACAGCGCTATCTGACGTTCAACTCAAGTTTTGTCATAAGAATCGGGATTATGCGTGCTGGAAAGCATTAGATACTCTCATTAATTGATGTTTTTCTTAAAATATTTTTTATGTTCGAATATTTCATCTACTGGGGGAACCGAAGTATCGCAAATAATAATTTTAAAATACATTACGCGTCGGAGCCGTAAAAAAGTAAGAATTCAGACAGTAATGCACAAGCAGATTATTTCATTTCAAACTGATCGTCAAAAATACTGAGAGAATATTTGAAAATATCTAGAATGTTGGCTTCTATAATTCACGATCCACCTGCATTGAGCACAATGCTCAAACACTTGAAACAAAAATTGACCTCGCTCATCCGATTATATCTGCCTGGAAATGAAATGCAGTCAACCGGCGAGCTCGGCTGAAGTTCTATCGAGTTTGCATAATAATTTCCTAAAATTCGATGAAAATGTTCTCGCTAAAAGTTGGAGTTTGGATCGTGAAATGTATTTACAACACCGCTATATCTTATTTCCATATTTGAAATGATAGAAATCATGCCCGAAGCGAACGCTTTTGTTCTCATGATTTTTGCAAAGTTATCCACTCCATTTGTTTTTCAATATTAGTGAATCCGAAATGAAGAGTTGGAAACTGTGGCATGGTCAGCCTGTCTCAAACCTGCATCAGATCACAATGTCGATTGATTTCAACTCACAGATTTCCATACTATCTTAGTTCAAGGACAAACAAACTTCAACAAAATGCTCATCACTAAGTAACGAGCAAATAATGAACAAATCAAGCGCTTGCCGGTAGCAGTAAGCAAAAAAAATTGTGCTCAGTTATATATAACACTGTTTATAAATGGTAAAACTCGGTTTCGGAAGCGAGTCATGTGCTTGCCAGTAGCATTAAAATGGCCTATACTCACACAATTGTGTAAAGAACAGCTCAGAAATGGTGAATAAAGAGAGGCGCCATTTGCTGAGAGAGTTACGGCCGTGTTCCAGCAGATCATTCCTACAGAACTAAAGACATTGTCGCCTGACAAAGACATTCAGGAGGCTGTCAAGATTTTCATCAGAGCTACAGCTTTTGCTGCTCCACCGAAATTCGGGTTGACCGAACGGCAAAAGTTTCTGTAATATTGAGAGAAGTTTTTCCTTTTCATACCAGGATAGAAGTTCCGCTGTGGCAGAAAATATTATCGTTCTATTAAAATAGAGCAGTTCAATAGTCGGGCATTAGAGGGAGCAGCGCTGCTTCATCTCTTTGTAAAGTGTAAGGAATGGGAGAAAATTTTCAATTTTCAGATCACATTCATATTGTTCATAAATGTAAGGCCCTTTCAATGTTGAAGATGTGAATCGACGACTAAAAAGAAAAAAAACGATAGCTGGGATGTGATTCCTTTTTCTGTACATTGCGTAAACTTAAGCAGTTTCGGCATATACATAGATTCACTGATAATGAATTAAGTTAGCACTGCTTATACATAGTATTTCTGTGGCCTTAGATCATGTTACTTTTACAAACAGAACCGGATTATATAGCACAGTATATGCTCACAAGAAAGTCTCTTGAACCTCATTTATATGGCATTGTTTTAATTATTCGCCCCTACATTACATCCTGAAAACATCGCTGAAAAATTGAACACCTTGTCTACGTCGAAGACAAAATGGAACGGCCAATTTACTGGAACCGCCTTATGAACGACTCGCGTTGTAAAACAGAAAACTAAGCATTTGGAACTTTTATCTGCCAATCATTATCGTAACTTCAGTTTCATTTTAGGTCCATTGAGTCCATTATCAACTCAAGGTACAATGAAAACCCCAGCGCAGTTGAACTTAAGGAACACGATGCTTTGCGCATTGTGTACGCTAGCAGTAGCAGGATTTTTTGAAATGAGCTAAACTCAAGAGCGATGAGCCACGATGAACAAAAAAGGAGTGGTGAGATATAAAACCAGACTCGAAAATTTAAACACTTTTATGCGATGTAGGTTAAACTGTTGTGCCAACGATAAGAAAAAAGTGAAAAGATGCCAAACTCTAAAGCTTAACCCAAACGGTCTCAAGTTATAGTCGTTGCTCATCTAATATAAGTCGCTATAATTATTTCAAAGGGAACCTGATTTTACGAGGGAACTCTGACGAGAACAGACGCAATAATTATACCCCAATTCCAGAGAGTAACTCAGAAATTTGATTTTTGCAAGTGGAGCACTCAGTCTTCAAGATGCGCCACCGTATCAAACAATCCAGCTGAGTATGCTGCTAGAGGAAGCCTTTAATCAGTTAAAATAACTGGCCAGCAGCTGAACAAACACTTGAATTATGTATGAGATGCCGAGTTAAGACACTGGTCACAAGAAGGAAAGGAGAGATAATGGCTCCGACCGAAGAGCTGGGCCCCAATTAGATTTTGTGAAGAAACGAGTGTCGGCACAAGACTCTCCTTGACCACGGCAACATGTCGGAGTTAATTGGTTTAATCTCGTAAATTTACTCACGGATCCGAACTGTTGTATCAGAAAACGGTAACAGCTAAGTGGTGGCCTGAAAAACTCTCGCTGTTCAATTTTGCTAATGGTTATTGTGTATAATTCAAGACGTGTGGCCAAAACGAAACCCCTAATGTCTCACAATCCTAAAAATACTAAGAATTTGCTCGTATTGGTAGCGTAATCCAGAAATAAAGCGATGAAGAACAGCAAAGGATCTTGATATTTCTAAGCAAGAAGGAACCGTTTTTGAGAAACATTTTGAGCTAAAACAGAAAATGTAAATGGAAGACACAAAAAGAGGCGTTCAGACTGTTGATATGTAAAACGAATGTTTTAATAGAGTGATCAGGGGCAAACAAACGGGTGTTTTAAAAACATTTTGCTGGCGTTGAACAATCACGTCGTATTTTCCAGCCTAATACTTTAACCTCAATTGGTTAAACTGAAGTTCAACATTCAACTTCAATTTAAGTCCAATTGTAGTAATTAATTTGGAAAATAGCAAACATTACCTTGATCATGCTTTCATTTAGCTTCAATTAAGTACGTATGAAAATTGAGTTTCTGACTACTGGTCGTTCATCAGAATTATGAAAATCCCCTCTGTGGCCACCGGTGGCGCACGTTGCGAGCAAAATGTTAAATGTGTGGCTGCCGACAAAAAACTTCAATAACAAGTTGAACGATGATGCACCTCTCTGCAGAAATTCGTGCGCGGAAAACGTACTTCAAGAGCGGCCTTCCACAGCTCAGAATAAAAGTGACATGTTTTCGCGGAAATTTACGTCGTCAGAGATTCAGAAATGAATAGAAATAAAAATGTACTGAAATGTTTAGATTGCAAATCCGTCGTTCTCAAATTCAGGTGCTAAAAAGTGGAACAAGTCATTGAATGTTCTAAAACTACACTAGTACAAAAAGCTCGTTTTTTGCCGTTCAAACTACACAGAAAAATAATCCTATGCTAATCTGTGCAGAACGCATTTCTATGAGCGAATTGTTGCATTGTACATAGTCGTGCTTCATTTACGGAATCTGCACTGGTAAAAATTCGCTACCCCGTCACCTTCACAAGGTCAGAACTCAAACTTCATCTCTTGTGTCAGTTACTCCGACAATTTGCGCATCGTTAAAAACGTCCCATCAATGGACTTGAACTGATCGTTTTTCGCCTGAATTTCCTTACTAGTACCGTTATCACAAGCACGGTCATTAAACTGGCCCTGAAAACACGGGGCCACCGATATAAAAATTAAGAAGAGACTGTATCGTGGAAGTGATTTTCAAAGAACATGGATCCGACAAGAAATTAAATATATTCGATCCTTTTTCAGAAAAGGTTTCGAAATTCACTGGCAATTAAGGGTTAAGGGGATATTACTCGGTTCAAATTTCCGAGGATCACTTTTTCTATGAACGCAAATTGTTTGTGTCTAGACGTTTATTAGTTGAGGAAGCTACTTGCACATGCGCTGAGGCAGATATCAAATTAATTTCAAAAGGGTCTGCGGTACAACGGAAATAAAATAACAAAGTTACGGTTATGTTAAAATTCGTTCCAGTTTTCGTGCCTAGAAACTACGTAAGAGTGCGTTCAAGGAGTTCTTCACAGAATTAACTCAAATTTTGCATCAGAAATCTGTCCCCACGTGTGACGAGAACGTCTGAATAATTCAAAGCAAATCGGCTTCAAAATTTGTGGCAAGACAACGACCTCTGATGTTGCAAGGCTTGGAGGAACATGGTTTTGCGTCACCCCGAGGGCAAGCCGCAGAAAATGGAATTCCCAGAACACTGAAGCAACCGTCCTGTCAGGGGTCGAATTTTCAAACAGCTCACGTCGACGGATCCCGGCATAGCCGGCTGCGTGAGTTGTGATAAATTATATTTAACTTTATCACGAACTGTGGTAGCTTAATGAACGACTTTATCTGCCAATCATTGTCGTAACTTCATTTTTATTTTAGGTCCATTGAGTCTATCATCCAGTTAAGGTACAATAAAAACCCCAGCGCAGTTGGACTTACGGAACACGATATTTTGCGCATTGTATACGCTAGCAGAAGCAGGATTTTTTGAAATGAAGAATCTGCACATACCAGGCCAGATTCCACTGCGCCCTTATGACAACGTAGAGTTGTTTAAAAATGTGAATCATGGACACTTGCGGAAAAGAGTGTTCGTAAGAGCACAGCTCTGCACAGACGTTCGAAAGATAATTTTTGTAGAACACACACGGCTGCGGTAATTCTGCAGTGTAGCACGGAATGTGGAGTCCCAGGTGGATTTTGGAAACGACTGGCAGCGTTCATGGTTGCCTTGATTTACGAGAGATTTTACACAGTGATGGCAGAAGATGGTTGGTAGTTTTTATGCGAGTTTGATAAGGAAATTTCTTTAACGGAACATGTGCGCAAATACATGTTAGCGAATCCTCAGTGGAACTGAGAATTTTTGGAATAGGAGGTACTAGTAGAAGAAAATAAAGTTTGACAATTGTATGTTATCAAAACGTAAATATTTTCTCGTAATTGGTCAAGACAAGCGTCAGTTTAAATAAAGAGAATAGAGGAAGGGTATTTGTGGCAGTGCTAACAAAAAGTGACTTTTTTTTCAAGCTGAAAGTGAACGAATGATATATTACAACTTTTCCGTATTTTGAAATTTCTAAAGTTGGATTCTTGTGACAAACAGGTATGAATATTTTCCAGCTTCAGACACATTTCAAAGGAAGAATTTACTCCCGAATACAATCTAGAACAACTTACGACCCAAAGCGTGTGATAACTATTTCGTGTTGTTGAAATTTCATGACGCTACCACGAGAAATGGTTGCAGTATGCTGAGCTGTCTTCTTTAACCTGGTCATGGAGTTGTAAAATTCATAAGATGCTTATTTCTTCAATTACGAGACCCTTTTTTCACGCTTTGCTCAGGATATTTCCCAAGTGTGCGAGCAGAAAATAGCGACTTCGCCGCCAGCTCCTTGCTTGTGTTAGGCCGGCCTCAGCGCGGGGCGCTAAAAAGCGACAGAGATGTAGCTCCATCCGAACACGAAATTACTACACAAACTTGCCTGGTGACGAGAAGTCAGTTGTAAAAATTGCCCGGTGACAAGTAGTGAGCATTATTGTAAGGCGTAAAGGAGGGCACGTCATGAGACGCACGAATTTTGTTTCTGCATGAATCTAATAAAGCCAATAATTTTTAAAGGCCCGCGGTGAGGTAAACGTACATTTGCGTGCACTAGTAAACAATATGCATACATGAACAACAGGCTTACACCAATAAGGCAAACATCAGAAAATTTGCTACCATCGTGAGTACTGTTTATGGAGTATAAATTGAGCCGCTACGCAGCGTTTTATTACAAAAAAATTTGCACCCCCGTACATTCTCTAACCTTTTAAAAATGCAAATTGAATAGATTGATGCGTGCATACAGCCAACTACTTTTGCTGTCGCACCACAATATAATTAACTCCACACAATAGACGCGGTGTGCTGTGGTGGTGGCTAGCGCCTCTCCTTGCAAGGCAAGGAGCTTTCAATGACACTTGGCAAAAGTGAGAAATACAACTAAAAAATAATGAGCTGATGTGAGTCAATTGATACTTGAGTGCTAGAAGGTGTAAAAATTGTCAGAATGAAAAGGATCTTTGGATTTTGTTAGGTTTTCACTCGGTGTATATGAGAAATTATAAAATCAATTTAATTTATAAAAAGAGCACCCACCACACAGGTTTCCTATGCTGAGTTCAAATTGAAGAAAACAGAGTTAACAGCTTTATTTTCAATAGTGGAATGAAGTTTATGGCAGACAGTTAAGACTGAGTTATGTCACTGCAGCTGCCGAACTCTAAAGCTGATCTATTCCATTATGGTGAGCAATAAGTCACGGTCATGGCCTACAGAGACTGTTAATATTGCCATTTGAGCTGTTTTGGCAATTAACACAGTTTTGCTCATTGAAACAAAACTATGAGTTAACATTAAGTTGGATGCTGTGAAAATTAACGATGAGAGTGAACATTAAAGAGAAAAGGATCAAGTGTTCCAAAACGAAGCTTGAGTGACACTGTGCACAATGTGTGTCAATAAAGCGGGAATTTAAAATACACTACACAGTTTTCGGCTTCATCAATATTATATTGCCCGTGTGTATTATATTAATATCATTAAAATATCACGGTTATCTTGGGGAGCGGGAGCGCACACGGTACAAGAACAGCGTTCAGAAAGACCAAAACAGATTACGGAACGTAAGAACGGAACAAGTGAACGCGAAGACTTCAGGAAAATATTCCGCTGCGCTCGCACAAGAGTTCTCGGAAACATATCATCAACCTGCCCGAAAAATAAAGAGAAAATAAAAACCAGGAAGGAGAAACATAAAATGAGGATTTCTTCCGAGCACGCCTCGACACACAAGAGATCGTCACCACCTCGCTGGTGCAGGCAGCTCAGGATATGAGAAACGCTGCGTCCTGCAGACACGATAAGGAGGACAGCCATGAGGAGTACGCCTTACTTGGCACCAGCTCATGCAAAGCTGCCCATCTTCCGAGAAACACAAGCCGCCGAGATAAATTGAAGGACGATCCTTTTTATCAAAGAACCCTGTTGTGCAGTTAGGTGAGTTAGTTTGATCCTCTCTAACCACAAAAAAAGGTGTTTCAATAAGAGGAAGGAGTAAGGCACCAGTTATTTTGGAGTCAAGGGAACGGGTAATCTACACGTATGCTCAAGATGTATTCCCACATAAGATCCCCTGCGCATAGAAGCAGTGAGCTACAAAGTAAGTTTATGAAACCACACAAAAGTTGAAGGACAAAGTAGCAAGGGCTGAAAAACTGGCCAGCAGTGAACCAAAAAACGATTGTCCGTGACAAAACCAAAAACTCATTCTCTCACAACAAAAGGAAGGCCAGCATAACTTTCAGATCGGGATCTTAATTTTCCCCATCGGAGCGTTAATTCCAACAGATACAATAATTGTATCCCTCTGAGATGCCTACTGGACGGTGTAAAATAATTAAATCAATGTAATAAACACCAAAAGGAATAATTTTCACCAGAGTTCCATGGATTGTGGAGAATTTCAATAGAAATAATGCCAGGAAAATAACGAAACGTTCTTTTCAGCAATGAAATAGACTATCGTTTCCTCGGTTAGGAAATTCTCGATATTAATCAAGATTTGAAATTTTAAGTTCAAAAATTTGTATGTGAGGCAACATCTTAAATTCAATTAAGTATTTCGATAATTGAACAAAGAACACTTGAATTTCGGGAATTTAGAAAATTTCAAATTTAAAACTTGCATGTGGAAGAATGAATGCAACAAAGAAAGCATTCACACATCCAGAAAGCAGTACATAGTAGTAGAATACTATGCCTCAATTTGTACAGCACTGCGGCAAATAAAATTTCAAGGCCGAAAGACTCAATAAAAAGTGCACTCCCATTGTTCGAAAGCAAACATATAACGACATTATAGACCATTCATTCTTCTCCAACGAGACAGAAATGCGCTCTCATATCGAACAAAACAATAAAATAACTCATGTGCATAACCATGCTGGGATATTACAGAATGAAGTTCTATTCATCTTGTGCCATCGGCGAACACAGAAGCTGAAGCGGAGCGGAAGTCGCAGAGGGAATCGGAAAAGTATTACGCTCGGTAATGCCCGTCTCTACTGCGCTAAGGAGCATCCCGTGGCCAAACTGAAGTGCATTTCATCCATGTTCAAGTCGGCCGCCCGGCAGCCCTGTGTTCATACCTCACCGATGCCCAAGGGTGGTTTTCTCTCAAAGAAATATAGACGTCGTGGGGGCACTAGCATCACAAACGAGACGCATAATTCCTGCGTGCTACGATATTTTCTTGCGTTCCTCGTATATGTTTCAGGTCGTGGCTTTTGAGGATCCTATCCGTCACAAGTTGAATTGTTTTCGAGGAGATTGTCGTTTCGCTGCAAGTTTGGCTTCTCCAATATTGTTTCTGTTTCATTCATAGTGCGTTGTCGGTCTTCGAATTATATTGCATAATCTTATGGAAACCTAAACTTTGTATGTAGATATAAGTGGCAAGTATTAAAAGTTATTTACATTAATCAAGCATCGTATGATGTAGTTGGGGAACTGGGCCTAATTTGTTTCCGTATAAGCTGATGTAGTTTCACCCAAGTCGTTTAACTCGAGTGTAAGCCAGAGCTTTACGGTTGCATGCATTTGATAAGGCTTCACTTACTTATTTACTTTTCATTACTACAATCATATAGACATTAACTCAACCTTTGAAACGAAATGGGCATCAACTCTAGTTTTTTATACTTAATTCGCTTAAACTCAAATATGACAATGGCATCCTACTTTCATAGTTATTAATATTACTGTTCACCACTTAACGGAAGCCCCAAGTAAAGCTAAATCACTGCCGAAAATCGAATACCTTTGAGCTTGAAAGTTTTTGAAAAAATTGATTCACCTGCATGATCATCAATTATATTAACAACTATACGATGCAGATCGTAAAAATTCAACTAATGGAATGGAGGGTGTTGAGTACCCACTGTAAGAATGGAATTTATCGTTCAAAATATGGATTTCTAACAATGCGTACCCCAGTTGGAAATCCTTCGGCTTCTGCAGAGGGCAGGCATCGAAAATTGAAGGCGGCCGTAAATTTTCCGGATGCCTCGATCGGAGGTTCCACTCGTCACCGCATTTCCTACAGCTCAGAACTCAAGGGGAATTACAGCAACGAAATTGGGCTTATTTTCTATTTTTAGCAGGAGAGGTACTAGAATAAAAATAACGCAATTATTGCTAGGAAAAAGTAATCCAACTGATATAATATATTTCACTCGTGAAAATAAAATGTAAGTAAATCCTTTTGCTCCAAAGTTTAAAGGAACAAAACTCCACATAACGCTACAAAAGCACTCTTTCAATGGAGAGCTCGCTCAAAATAATTCGCGCCTGGTGCAGTTTCTGTTCACGATAGAAAACCCAAATGCTAGAAACGCTTGGATGGTCAAGTGCGTAAGGTAAATTACTTTGTATAATTTAGCATTTATAAAAATATCGTTGACTTTTTAAGCACCATTTCAGTGTAAAGAACCTAGAAAAGCACAAGGTGATAAAAGACGTCATACCATTGAATGACGAACGCATTTTTTGTATACAGTACGTCAAACGAAAAGCGCAACCCAAGAATTGAAAGAATATCATTCAAAAGCCATTTGCTACATTTTCAAAGATTAAAGCGTTTCAGCTTGTCAACTTAATAAATTCTAGAACCTTTGAAAGAAATTTTCCATTAAGAGGTTGGAGAGTAATCCTTACGATGTTGTGATTTACGGAAATGTCTCCTCGAATCGATAAGAGAGATTATCCAATTTAGAGAGTGGAGAAATAATCTTATAATGTTGTGACCTACGGAAAGGTCGCTGCTCTCTGCTGAGCACGTTAGCGACTCACGTAGCTGAGGGCTCCATTACACGTCTCCGCAGAGCGGTCTATCCATTATTCATGCAGTAAACCCACGGATGTCGCGCGCTTATACCTAATATGACATACTCGAAAAAGAGGTTCACGGAGAAGCATTTTCTTTCTACCGCAGCGCACTCTAATCGCAGTTTTCCGAAAGCGCATCTAAGTTAAGAAGAGCTTGTAGATAATATTGGACGTTGGTAAAAGAGGCGTTGGTTGACTAGACGTAAATTTTTAATTTAAAAACTTTTGATTATGCGGTTGAAAAACGTGTTCAGGAGCATGCATTTTTACATAATCTGGTTATTGAAGTGAATCAATTTACAATACTGGAATCTTCATCTGGTTCATTAGACCTTAAAATTTCAGATTTCTTGATCATTCCTAAACCTAAATCGATGCTCCACGACCAGTGAGTTTTTTCAATGCTGTTTTGTCTCAAGATTTCTATTCGGTGGTAATTTTTAATGAGAAAATACTTTCTATTTTATTTCATCCACACCTTTGGAATTGAAATCTTAAACATAGTTTTTTTCGCATGTTTTTGGACACGAGGTTTAATCTTTATTTTTTACATCGATGCAGAGTATAGTCTGGAAATGTTTTTAATACAAATCACTAGCTTTTGGTCAATTTTTGCCCTGCTTTTAGTACCTAGGGACTATAATTGAAGGCTATGCCATTCCAAATGTTATGCTTTAAACTAAGGATAATCTATATTCTTACTTTGGTCGTTAAATTGTCTAATTAACGAAAAATTTAGCAGGTTTACACTCAAAAGACAGGCTTTCATATAGACGCTACGAGTGTCATTGTGAAACAAATACGGTGATACTGTTTTCTATGTTATTGTGATCACAAGGTCCATCTTTGAGTTGACGCAATTATACACGCTCAATAACACTCAATACACATAATACTGAATACAATGATACTGAATACAATAATCCTCAATGCACTTTCACAATTTACTGTTGACTCTTCTCGCTTAATATGTAGAATAGGCATTAACCTAGCTAACACTTTTGAGAATGATCTTACCACCCAGTTAAAAAGATCACACAGGTTTAACCTGGAAAACAGATCACCTCAAAATTGCAACAAGCCATACTTTCATCATGAGGAATACAAGCTTGATGAGTAATCTAAATTCAGATGCACTAAATAAACATGCTGAGCAGCTACGGGAACAAGTATATTGGATCTGTGCAACTTAATTCCAGTGAGGTCGTAAGACACACTTTAAATTGCTCTCCAGCATCGCATGAAGAAGAAAACGATACATTTAGCGAGCTCGTAACCCGGTGCCGTGTAGACGTAGACAGAATTAGGGCTGGCAGACCCCCCACAGCGCAATAACTCAGCAGCAGGGGGTGAGAGCGCCCATGCAGACCGTATGGGGCATAATATAGAAGTGGCCGTGATTTACGAGTGGGCCGACTCGGCGCTCGGTCGTTTGTCTAGCCCGCTTCCGCTCCTCACGCCGGCATCTCGCTCTTCAGCAGGCATGGCGGTGCGCGCTCGCCATCGCCGCCGCTCATCGAATCAGCGCCAATTTTCGCCTCATCTCAGCCCGCAAGCGCTTCTCACTGCGCTCTGAGTAATTACTGCGGGAACTTCATGCTAATCTGAAAATTTTGAGTTCTTTTGGAGAAAAATAGTACTCTGAACGCTGAAGGCTAGGGTTGACTTTCGAAAGCACTTTTTCAAACTTAGGTCGTGATGTTGTTAGTTACATAGTCAAAATCAGAAATAACTTGAATCCTTCGATTAAGGTGGGTCGTACGTCGTACAGACTAAAGGCTAAGGGTTCGCCAGAGTTTAGAGGAGATCCTGAGAGATGAATGAGACTGGAATACTAAAATTTCACGAGAGCGTGGATGGCGCAAGCAACATTATACAGCACCAGCATTGCAGAGCAATAGACCGCGCCTGGCACGTATGAGAGAACAAGCTCCACATCGGGAAATGATGCAACATCCAACATTAGCATCTCAAAATATGAGAAAAGCATTAGACGCATCCATGCAGCTCAGTACTGACCAGCAGTTCAGTAAATGACCCGTATAGCTATACCTTCGCTGCGCTTGGTAGATATAATGTACAAAATTATTTAAATCAATAATGGTCAAGCCGAAGAGCGACTTAAATGAAATGAAAAAGTTCGCCACATTTCCCTCATTTGAGAATAATCGTCTTCGTTTATTTAATTTCAAAGCCCAAAAGCATTTAATTTGCTCAAAATACGTTCCGCTTTTTGATCTAAATGAAAGAGCTACATATATTTATAGTTGAAAACTTATCAAATCTTTGGAAAGAAGAATTTAATAATTATAGATTCCATTCTGTTCGTAATAATTTACTAAAAAGTTAAAACCATCACGGCAGGTTTCGAACATTATCAAAGTACATGCTCTTTACTACTGCTATGTTTAAGGCTAATTTGCAGAAGAGTTTTCCACTAAAAAAGAACGTTTTCAAATTTCAATGAAACGTGAAATAATGAACTTATAGAAGTAAAATAAGTGTAGCGAAACATTAATCTCATCTTGCTAGGTAATATAATTTTATTTCGTTTCGCTAGGTAATATATTTTTTTTTGTT
>JACJUY010009640.1:1510-30938 GCA_014220935.1 Platorchestia sp. MABIK | reverse complement strand
ACAAAATTACGAAAGAAATGCTGTCTTGTGTGTATGGAAAGGGTTAATGACTGCTTAATTAAGGGGAATGCAAGTGGAGTATTTTTAACGCTTGCCCGAGTGGGACGGATGCTGGTTACATGCATGGCAAAGTAGCGTTGATTTCAAAGTCCGGTGAGAAGATTTTTAAGCAATATTATGCTGAAGTTCTTGTAATTTTTTTGCATGCCAAGAGTGCGTGTCAAAATAATGATTGTTTTTGATACTCTTTTTGTGTTGCTTTGGGGGCTTTTCATTGGTGCTATGAGTGTTTTTTTTCGGAGTAATGATTAAAATACGAGGGTAATGTACAATATGCTTTGTAACGCCTGCACATTTCTTTCGATTATTTTATATGCCATTCTCTTTTATGTATTTCACGTAAGTTCATTTTCTTTTATGATGAGGCTTAAACTAACTTATAATGTAATCCAATCTTTTTATATTGAAGTCACGTGCGAATTTCTTATTGCATTCTAGCAATACACTGCATCTTATTGCATTCACGCACGCAATTACACTATAGAACGTGTATTGTAATTACACTATTGCATTCACGCACGCAAACAAAGCTCAATTACATGTACTTCCTTTGAATAAAATAAATGAAATCGTTCAGTTTGTTTTGTCTTTGCCCTTTAGTTGATCAAATTTTCAGAGTTGAATCTCTTATTTTCAATCTCTCTGTTGAAATTCATTCCCTAATTTTTTCTTCATTCTAAATCGAAAGGTTAAATTCTATCTTAGACGACTAACTCTTCAAACACAGCAGAAAGTCGCTTTCAAGGTACCGATAAAAATTTCAGAAATTCAAGATTGAAGTAAATGTCCTACGCAAAAATTTGATTTAAGGACTATTTATTTTTTAACGAAGATTCCCACAACGCAAGTCGTAGTTACGTTTTACTTACAGTACGCTAAAAGATTCATGTTAATATAATATACGTAGATGGAGTGGACGGTTCATAATGACTACAAAATATGAAAAGGATTGAAATGCAGATCGCAGTTCATGTTACTTGCATGGAGAATTAATGAAGTTTACATAGAAGTAAAAAAAGTTTGCAATCATGCTTTTAGCAATGTAACACGCGTTTTTGAGTTCGTTATGTACGGCGATATTCTGCTTATTCCTTTGAAATGAGACTCGCAGTTTATCACTTTAATTACTCGAGAAGACATTCCAATAATATAACAAAGCACATGCGCATAGTACGTCAATAAACTATCTTTTACCGACAAAAATTACACGGTAATTAACATAAATATACAGAATTTAAGTATAAAATGCAAACGTACAGAAATATCCTGTTACTTATGTCGGGGCCAGGAGAAAACCTTAAGCCTCAACTTTGCATGCGGGCACAGTTTGAAAGCGATATCGCCGTACACCTGCGAAATTTAAACAAACATTAATATTATTCAAATTCGATAAATATTAGAGTTGTGGTCACAAATATGGTGTAATGTACAATCAGACACGTGATAATACATAGCTTTGAAGTTATGTTGGCAAATCCAATAGAAGATCACCACGCTACAGCACCGCGCTTCGTTCTTCAGTAAACTCGGTAAATTGCGTAATTTTTTCGAGCACGCAGCGCTTGGATTTCAATTAAAGTAATTACAATTCTACGTAAATGCAATGAACTTTTGATTGATACAGTATTTTGTACTTTCAACTTAACATGGACAAAATTTTTTGTCCTATTGATGCAGGTCCTCACAGGTACAACATCATACCGTGAGGTCATTACAGTAACACCATACCGTGCAGGTCATCCCAGGTACACCATACCGTGCAGGTCATCCCAGGTACAGCATCATACCGTACATGTCATTGCAGTAACATCATACCGTGCAGATACAGGTTCAGCATCATACCGTGCAGGTCATCTCAGGTTCAGCATCATACCGTACATGTCATTGCAGTAACATCATACCGTGCAGGTCATCACAGGTACAGCATCACACTATAGGCTAGGCTTTTTCATACGTCGTACTATCTTACTAGAATTCGTTGTTCTGCAATCTCCACCACTTAAGTAAAAAGTCATAGAAATATAGAGTGAATTCAGCCATCTCTCCAAATACTATAGAAAATATCCATTTGTAATGTAAAAAGGACACGAAATTGAAAATGAATTTATGTACGTGTGCAAATGCATCGGAATTACCCAACGTTCACTAAATATTTTTTTATTTAACTTACATAATATGGTTTTCAAAGAATATCCTAGATTTTAGAAATACGAAATATCTATGCAAGTTATACGGGGTAGATCCATGCAACGGAAGTCCTAATAAGCTTATTGATGCAGAGGCTTGACATCAAGGGACGCTGCCCTGCTTGCTGCAACAAAACTTGTCACAAGTCTGCTCTATTGACGTCGTTAACGAGCAAACTTCGAAGTCATGAAAGCGCCACATGTCCTCACACAGCGCGGAGCTGACCAAACTACTGACCACTGAACCTAAGCATTCCTTTACTTTTATCTGGTACGTGGTAGCGTTCAGGTGCTGCTATGCTCGTGCAAGATGTTGAGAGAATTTTCAGCCGTTTAAGACATCATTTCCATGGGAATGTCAACTCGTGAAAAACAAAAATGTGAGTTAGTCAAAATCCGGCGTCCGGCGTCCTGAATAGGATCAAAGCACAAGGTGACGTGAAAAGTTCGGTTCTATGTTACGCATCTGTGAAAAGAAATAACTTATATCTATGTATCAAAATAGCAAAACAACTGTTGTTCATGTTGTAAAAACTGCCATCTCTTTTATGAAAACGCCAGTGTCTAAGTACAGAAAATGATGAAATCTATGGTCTTCTTCTTATCGAGGTGAGGGGTACTTCAATTCCTCATGAGGCTGCTGGTCTTGAAAAGAGAACCGTTGGACCTGGGAGCTTATTATCTGAGTTCTTTAGCTACAGGTTTCTTCTTACTTATTGGTTGAACTTACAGAAAGAGCAGTAAAAGACTGCATTACAAGTACAATAGTTTAGTACAGCCCCTCAAACATTAAAACACAGAAGTGATCAACTCTCCAACACAAACAATACGTTGCGCATCCATTCTGAAAGCATATACCTAACTTACAATATAGATAACTTGCCAGTACTTCTCAGGAAAGTGGCCAGTGAACTGAATATTTTTCCCTCAGTCCCAAAAGGATAATTCCCTCCTCCTAATATATTTTTCAGATAAAATTCATGGTCTCTATGTTTCAAAATAACTCATCTTAATTAACTATAGCGTGACAACAGGCAGACCAGAATTTGGCCACTCTGTATAAGTAGGATGTACGCTTGAGAGTACACCTGCGTGTGTAATGATATACATGTCAGATACAGAAAAATTGCACACTAAATGCATTTATATTACTGTGAATTGAGGGCTACAGCAGTACGCGTTACCATGCGTGAATAAAAGAATTATACAAATCTTGCTATTTTGATGCGGTGTGTATTATATATACTGTCATATAAATTACCAGGCCCTGAGAAGTATAAACAACATGAATGTAGATTCAAGAGGCACACTGTATAGTGCAAGAAATACGACAGAAAAAGGGAATAAATACTTGCCTTGCAGTTGCTAAGGACCTTGACGTCCGTGTGCTGCATCGTCAGGCGGCCGTCAGAGAACAAAAGGATTTTTAAGGCCCTTGTCGTTTTGGACTGATAACTCAGCGAAAATATCTATCCCGTTCATTCAATTTGCTTTAAATTCTCGTCTTTTGTTCTAATGAACAATTTTGTATCCCTTACTAATTAAAACGCCAGTATCGATTTTGACTGATAATTCCACTAAAATATTTATCCTTTTTTGCTAAATTTGCTTCAATTTCTCGTGTGTTGTCCTAGTGCATGAGCAATTATGGCATCCCTCATTAATTTTATCAGAGAAGTGACGAAGATAATCGACAGAAATGAAACAATTCCCCGTAAAGATGATCGATCTAGGAGCCTTAGTCAAATTTTAATAAATAAATAGATTCTATAGCACATATCTAGTTAGGTTAGAGTAGATTAGATTAAAAAGGGGTAGATTAGGTCACTCTAAAATAATTTCACACTAATTTCAATTAAGGGTTCTAATGCCTAGAGCAGTGATTCTCAAAGTTGGCGCTACCGCCTCCTAGGGGGCGTTGAAGCGTGAAAGGGGGGTGGTGGAGCCCAACTTGGAAATTTTTTTATATATAACAAATACATTTTTTCGATAATTTGCTAAAATTTTTTAATATAATTAACCACTAGGTGGTGGAAAGATCTCAAGGGAGACATTAGATAAAAAATTTCCTGAAAAGAGGGCGGTAGATAAAAAAAATTGAGAATCACTGTTCTAGAGCAAGGTTTCTTATCTTTTTAACGGAAACACTTGATTCTATCGAAAATATTACCGAAAATCGCCAGTTAAGATAGTATCTCTACACATGGTGCAGCGTTAGGGGCTGGCTGCCTTACTGTCGAGGGCTTCTTCGGAACCCCATCTTCTTTTGTTGATTATTGTCAATAATAATTCATCCGATTAGCCCATTTCCCGTGCGCACTTCTCAATATTCAATTCTCCTCTTCAATCAGAGAAAAAGAACAATGTTACGAAAAAAAAATCATGCGCAAATGAAAAAATCCTTTCTCTGAATACGTAAATATATGCTTACATATTCATACTTTTGTATTTACGTGTATAATCTCAGGAACACTGTAGCATGTATAATTGCACGTGTCCTATAGTATAGTGCAATTTTGAAGATATGTAAGCACTCAGTCTTCGCAGAAGAAATGCATAATACATGGCCCATGGCAGGCTTTGTACATACCTGAGCAGAATACTAAGTACATCAATTTACATTACTCTAAAAGTAAGAAGATCATATTTTCGTACTAAATGTTCACATTTGTATAACCTGTATAGCGAAGGTTCCAAAGTCAAAATGGAGGTTCCAGTAATAGTGCAGTCAAAGACGAGAACATGCATGTTTGAATAACCTGTACAGCGAGGGTTTCGAAGCGGAAACTGAAGTATATATCTTTTCGTATTCACTCGTTTTCATTTTGCATAACCTGCACAGCAGGAGCTCCATAACACGTGAGGTATATCCCCCTAAAAATTGGAGAAGAGTGAGCGGCGTCAAAGGCGCAAAGCAAACAACAGAACAAATGCTTGTTGCAATTGGCTGGTCTGAAAGAGTGCAAAGCTCGCCAGGCCGGTCGCTTGAAATTCATTCACGCCATCGATTCATGAATAGCATCTGCATATCAAAAGGTTAAGCATAAACATAAACTCGAATGAAAACTACGCGGTGATGGAAAACAAACATGGCCCCGCCAGTGCGGTGGGGTGCTCCGGGAGATCCACTTTGGGGAGCACGCACCCCCATTTGGTGCGCAGGGGCCCCATTTGTTGTGCAGGCACCCCATTTGTTGTGCAGGCACCCCATTTGTTGTATAGGCACCCTATTTGTTGTGCAGGCACCCCATTTGTTGTGCAGGTACCCCATTTAGGGATTAGTCACCTTTTTAAGAGAACTGATCCTCTATGTTGGGCATAGGTGCTTCATTTACTAAATGGTCGCCTACTTTAGGGCACAGGCGTAGTATATGAAGAGGGGGCGTGAAATTTCGGGATCACGAGCTCATTTGGAGAGCAGGGCCCCCATTTGGAGAGCAGGCACCCCATTTGGAAAACAAGCACCCTATTTGGGGAGCAGGCACTGCATCTGACACCGTGGCGCCCGAAACGAAGGATGACGAAGAGCAAAGCGCGCTCTGTCCGCGGTTCATTGAGTCGAGAAATTAATGGCGGTCGTGTGCCTTGAACCAAAGTCAATCAACACGCAACCAATACGCCAAAAGCTTTTTCGGTTAGACGAGCGATATTTTTTTGTGAATTTGAGACCGACGCAAGCGCCGAAACAGAGTACAGTGATTGCCGTTTGATTATTCTGCTACAGTATTCTTCGGATCCGAGGTCATGCTTTGCTTCGAAACAAGCTTGAAGCTTCCAACGTTCATACAAAGTAACTTTTCGAGAACAACACCGTCAAATCTTGCTAACTTTGGAAGGGTCATGGAAAGTTTGATGAGCCTAACCGAGGTGTTCAAAGAGATTTGTTTTCGTGTCCCAGGGACTAATTTTACGAACAACAAAAGTATCGATAAAGTTACCGTGAATTAGAATGATCGATTGGCCCGTGTGAGGAAACTTCGCAAAACCCAATACGTCATCTTATAGCTTCATTTTGGCTTGGAATAATACAATATCGGCTACTCATGCGTCCATCGATATGACATGAAGGCATAAATTCCTCTGCGCAACAATATTTTGTGTTGAGTTCGTTCTGGCGACAACAAACAAAAACTTGTTCATCAAATTTCTGTCTAGCTTTTCGAACTCATCAGTAAGTTGCCCAAAAATGAGTTCTTCAAGACAGAACGTGATGCGAGAACGGGGTGCTGATATTTTCGGGGTCATGCACTAGCATAACGCCACTATGCCTCCCCACTTCGGTAGAAGCATGGGAAAAACTAGACTGAAAATAATTAGCCAAGCATATATAATAGATTTCGGTAGGGCCTTACGACTTGAGCTATGCCAGATATGGCAAAGGCAGGTAGGGTTGATGGGCACAGGAGATGTATATGTAGCAGGCAGGGTTGGGAAGTTGCCGATTTGAGCTACATAAAAATCGGAATGAGTTTAATTCTTTGTATGAAAATCATCATGCTAGGGTTTCACCCCCAAATTCGTCATGCTGGTGACTCAGCAGTGTATTTGTTTAGCCTTTGTCCCCGTCTTTTTTATATAATAGAAATTATTAGCTCTATTATCGCAGTATGGCATAATAGTTATATCACCACCAGCGTGCTTTCATCTAACGTTCACATTTAGGCAATGAAGGCCTGTTAAGAGGATCGAGTGAAAATCAAGTAAACGAAATGAAAAAATTAGAGGAGATTTTACAACTAGTGTGCCCGTTAATCATATGAATATGGCCTTAAATCAGGCTCAGTGAACTGGTGCCTCAGTTCACTCAGAAAATGTGTTCCCCATTTTTAGCGTTGCTAGTCTACCACTATCATGCCATACCACTGGCGTTGCGATCGATGTTTTGCAACATGAAGAAACAGTCAACTGCTTAAGTTTACCAGTATTATACCCACATCGTAAATCCACGGTGCTTTATGAAGGCCACTATCATGGAAAATATAAAAAATCGCTCCGATGTTTTATTATACATCTGTTCGATTGTACTGTCACTGAACATTACTGTGAGAAAACTTCTCAAATTTCCTTGATTGATCTTTGAATCTATATAGACTTGAATAAGAATCGTTTCATCAATTTGTAAATTTGGTTTCTGGTATTCATCAGCGCAATATCGAACGTTCTGAGAGAGGGAAAAGAATATTTACGAATCATCTTTAAGCTCGAAGGACCAAACTTAAATGCTTGAAATAAAATTTTCCATACATTATAGAGGAAGAATGTACATTATTTCACATCGACCATAGATTTTATTGTACCTGATTTAATATGTAAATTTGATAAACGTTTATTCATTTTTATTCAGTGCTAATTATTAGCCCCCACAGAGGAAGCAAGTAAATTTTACCAGCGACACCAACGAGAAATTTTGTTATTAAATTCTTCGCTGGTCAAGTGAACGCTGTTCCATCAGGTCCTTGCTTTAGTCGAAGAATAATTTAATTTACAATGTAAGATACATACGAGTATAAGCCTGAGCTAATTGAAAGGATCTCTGCTTTAGCCTGAAAATTTGAATTTAGAACACACCGTTTTCAGTTATTCTTAAACTAATATTTTCTTTCGTCATCGCTGAAGGATATCCTATACACAGGAAAAACTTTCACGACCTACCGATGAGGGAGAAAAGAGCGCCTTATTTTCAATCTATCACTGGCTGCATATCCCAGAACCCAGTTCTCAAAGAAAAATGTGAATAGAGAACATAAAAGAAAGCAACAAAACCAAATTGACATTCGAACTATTGTAGGAATCTTAGAATGTCTTATGGTGAAATTGTTAAACTGACTGCGAGGCCTTTCTGAACTGTTAGCCACTGAATTGCAAGCCGAGAGCCTTGGTGTGACCTGTAAGTGACACATTTTGGGTGATCGTATCAGGAATCGGAGTCAAGGAATTTTCCAGTGATAAATTATTCACTGCATCATGATCACACCAAGAGCCAGAGCCAGTTTCAAAAGCGAGTGCAGCAGTCGTATCTTTGATCTATCGCGCGCTGTCAAAATTCAAAGCCGCAGCTCCAGAGAGGAAAATATCTCTTGATGCTACAGAACTTGTCGCAAATAAGCGTAATTAACAAGTTTGGACGAGCTAGAATGTTGCCATATCCGTCTCCGCGTTTGCTCGTGATCGTCTTTCTTCGAGACGAACTTCAGAGGTTTCCTGAATTTTTGGTCTCAAAGAATCCGAAGATTTGTCTTCCAGGCTGAGCCCGCCGCTCAGAAACTCGAAGAAGTTTCCTCAAAAGTTTCTTTTCAGTCCGCGATGAAGACTAAACTTCAAACTGTATTTTGAGATCAATCATGCACGAGTATGGCATTCGGAAGAGACAACGTCACAGCCGATGTTGGGGCTGAAGAGAATATGCATCACAATATATAAAGTAATCACGTAGACCAAACCTCTTGAACAAGTGAAGCAAGTGCCGGATTTTATGCTAAACTTAAGGTCATAAAATAAGAGCAAAATGTATTATTAGCTTCGTAAACTGTAACAATTGCTGGTGAGTGCGTCTAATTATAAGGTTTCAAATAACTGTCCCAATATCATGAATGATTTAAATTTAAAAGAAAAATTAAATTTCACAGTTGAAAATGATTGCATGCAATAAACTCTGTTTATACATGAATTTTTTTCCTGGAATATTTCTCCCGCAGGGATGGTTCACCCTTATTTGAAAAACTACATTTCCCCCAAAATGAAATGTTTTTTAGTTCCTTCGCTGTTGACATAGAAGTTGACCCAATAAAGACCAGTTTGCAGGCGCCCGTGACTCTAGTTCTCAACCATTTGAGTCCACAAAATTCGATACTGCAAAATAAAATAATTCTAGGGACTAAAATAATTCTAGGAATAATTATTTCGGTGAAAAATATTTGGAATTTCCCAATCATGAGTAAAATTGGGTCATTTTCTGTTGTCCCAGATGATTGCATATGTTCAGTTAACATTTTGACGCTCGCCGACGGCTACAGACGTCATGCTGGTTTTGCACAAATGCACGCCACAGTGATTTTTACATTACAGTTCTCTTACATGGCACATTCAACATCCCGTCAACCCCGTCAGAATCATTAGAATTTCCACTATCTCGCAGAGCATTTGCATTACCCACAGTCATTTCTTCTTGTGAGGAAATCATCATTTTCCACGTCACTTTCACCCGCACTGCTTGTATTCCTGTAACTAACACCACTATCAGATTTAAACTCTCTGTCTCTAACCGAGTCATCACTGCACTCTGAACTGTCAGACTCGCTGAAAGAAAAGTTATTAGCTTCTAAAAGTTCAGCAATTTCTTTATCATTTAACGACTTTTTACGTTTGCTCATTTTACAGGGCGAACACTGACCAATTATCTGTGATTTCTCTGAAATAATCTGTAAAAAATAAACATGCATTAATAACAATCACCATAACTTTACAATCAATTAAAGCAAGCCCAAAACAGTCATGCGTTTACTCAAACTTGACACAAAAGGTGCGTCTTTTCATTAGTCTCACGTAGTAACACGTAGCATTGACGTCTCTTCAAGTCCAGTTGTTTTTAGGCGAGGTGTGCTTTGGACGGCACTAGACGTTTTTGTTATTTGTGCCACACTGAAAAACTGAAGCGAGCGTCAATTAAGAATTGGGTGCTATCTGGAATGGTTTGCTGAGCAAGAGCAACAAAAAAGAATACAAAATACGCATCACGAACGACGGGACAAAAACTTAACGGGAAAATATGATAAATTAAACTGAAAAGATTTTCGTTGTGTACATAAAACATGGTTTCGTGACTGCCACTGATTATAATCCATTTGTTTGCTGTTTATCCAAAACTTTCGCGCTAACATCCAAATTACACTGGAATGTTGTTTATTTCTAATGTGGAAATTCAAACGAACTCGGTGCTGAAGGTTCAGTCACGGCGTAAAGTGATGAAACTTCTGCCATGCTTGACATCGAACTCAACCATGGACCCATGTTCTTGCAGCGTGCGATCTCTTACAAGGTTTGGCTTTTGAATGGAGTCAAGATTTGGTTTTTGGGATGGAGTGAAGAATTGTTTTTTGAGGTTAGTTCAAGATTTGTTTTAAGGGCTGTCGAGGAAATCAAAATCAAGAGTTCTCAAAAAATTTGTTAATTTGAATTTGTCTAATTTAGGAAGTACCAAAATATGAAAAAAGTTGTTTTGTCGTTTAAAATTTCCCTATTATATTAGCTGCAATATTTAGTCCTTGTATCTCTTGCCTCGCACTCATCCGCAGAGAATGTATGGCAAACTCGAAGATGTACGTTGCATTTTTTCTATTTAATTAACCATGTTTGAGCTCCCAAATCCAGTTTATGTATCGATTATACACTTAAATTTGAGAATACTAGCAATATTTCAATGAATTCTGCGGAAGAAAGTCAGGATATGCAACTGTCCAGTCCAGCATAAGCAAACGCCTTTATTGAAAACTCGATTTTTCTATCAGAATAGTTTTCAGCCATAAGGCAAAAGTAGAATGAATTTTCGAAATCACTGAATTGGAGATTTTCCCAATAACCTTCCTCATCCACCATCGTCGTTTTCAAGAATCTCAAAGGGGCTGCAGTCTCAGATAAACGTTTCGCGCCATTGAGTGGTGTAGAACAAGCGACTTTCTCTCCTCTCTACCCCCAGTGACACGGAGAAGACAATAATTTCACGAATGAAAGTTGTGATTCGAAAATGATTGATTTCATGTTCGCAGTCCTTAATGGAAAAGCAAAAGGAAGGTGCCTTGAAAAGAATTTTTTGGTTCATCCTTGAGAGCTTGGTCGATCGAAATATTACCGATAAGTTTCGTCGGGAGGATATTTAGCTAAACCGATCTAAGAGTCAGTGCAATTCTAAATTCCATTTCAACAAATTACCTGTCTGAGTGTTCAACATTTGAACAGAGAGACAAAAAATTTGGTGACTAGGTTGTGTACTCGTGTTATAGAACAACGCATTTATGTAGCAAAATGGCAGGTGCCTGTTATATCAAATAACTTGTATCTACGAGATTTTTGATCTATCACTCCCTATTATGGCAAATTTTTTGTTCATCAAATATATATCCGAATATGGCCCTTGATGACCTACTGCTTTCCCTTTTCATCCAAATCCCCCAATCTGGTCGGAGCCAAGCATCCCCCAGAGGGACTGAAACCGAGTGTGAATTTCAAGGACCCTCGCAATGTCCAGCCGGCCATACAATACCCTCGGGTTCTCCCTCTTCCTCCCTCTCACCTTCTCTCTCTCTCTCCCTCACTTTCTCCCTCTCGCTAGCTCGTTTCAAATTTAATCGAGATGAAGCCGCTCTTGTTAGCCTAATTACGGATCATGACTTGAAAATTGACTTCGCTTGAGTCGCCAGGCCGGTCAAGTTGAGGCCAAACCTCCCGATGAATTTGGATACGTTATGAGACGAGCGCACGAGGGCTCAGCAAATACGGCCACGAGTTGCCAATTTTCGATGATAATGGAAGGACTTACTGGTGAAAAGGGCAGTCATTTTGCTGCTTGCCTAGATCATTCAGTGAATTTTGTAAGGCTAGTGGCATGTGATATTGCCTTATGAAGGTGCTGGAAGGTTTCTACCTCAGATCTAGCATGGTTCTGAGTCATTTTTTTTCCTGAGTGCTATCTCAATTTTACCATAGATCTCCCACGGATGTTCCTTGGTTCTGTACCAGTTAACCTGATTCTGATGTGGTTCCACTACAGCTCTACCTGAGTCAAGCCAGCCTCATTTCTCCTTGATATACTCGTATATATGGTCTAACATATCTTTTCCACAAATAGCAACCAAAAATCCCTCCTCTCCATCAAAATGTATCAAAACGAATTAAAACTCCTTAACAAAAAGTTCACAGACCACGTTTACACTTAGGATATTAGGATCTCGTAAATTTGCTTACACAAAACTGCGAATCATCCAACGAATCTGAAGGAAAATTAAGCCATCCTAACGAGCGGCTCGGCTTCCAAGCTTCTCTCGAAACTCAATAAAGAGAAAAGTTGTGCTTCCTTCCTGACTTCGCGGCGACTCCGAGCTTCAGTTCTAGGCTAAAAGAACCGAGATCTTTTCCCCTGAATCGTTTTTTTGCTTTAGGCCTTTCTTCTTTCACTCGTGATTTTTTCATCGAGATCTTTTTAGTTTAGACTTTTAGGCTGACGCCGTAACTTGTGGCAGCGGCGGCGTAACGAACCGAGGCTTGCTTCGTTACCGTGACGCGCCCAGTGGTCATCGTTACGCCGGCCTTCTGGGAGTGGCGGGCTGTGATGCTGGTGGGCAACGCGCGGGATGCGCCGACTCAGGCTGAGGTAGGGACGGTGGACAGGTACGTGTACCGAGGACCAGCATATGTACCGGGGACAAGTACGTGTACCGGGGACAAGTACGTGTACCGAGGACCAGCACATGTACCGGGGACAAGTGCATGTATGAAGAACAAGTGCATGTACCGAGGACAAGTGAATGTATCAAGGACAAGTACATGTACCGAGGACAAGTGAATACATCAAGGACAGGTACATGTATGAAGGACAAGTTCATGTACCGAGGACAAGTGAATACATCAAGGACAAGTACATGTATGAAGGACAAGTGCATATACCGAGGACAAGTACATGTATTAAGGACAAGTACATGTATGAAGGACAAGTACATGTAAGAAGGACAAGTACATGTATGAAGGACAAGTACATGTATGAAGGATAAGTACATGTATGAAGAACAAGTACATGTATGAAGGACAAGTACATGTAAGAAGGACAAGCACATGTATGAAGGACAAGTACATGTATGAAGGACAAGTACATGTACGGAGGACAATTACATGTCTGAAGGACAAGTACATGTATGAAGGACAAGTACATGTTTGAAGGACAAGTACATGTATGAAGGACAAGTAAATGTAAGAAGGACAAGTACATGTATGAAGGACAAGTACATGTATGAAGGACAAGTACATGAATGAAGGACAAGTACATGTAAGAAGGACAAGTACATGTATGAAGGACAAATACATGTCTGAAGGACAAGTACATGTATGAAGGACAAATACATGTATGAAGGAAAAGTACATGTACGGAGGACAAGTACATGTATGAAGGACAAGTACATGTATGAAGGACAAGTACATGTACGGAGGACAAGTACATGTATGAAGGACAAGTACATGTATGAAAGACAAGTACATGTACGAAGGACAAGTACATGTACGGAGGACAAGTACATGTATGAAGGACAAGTACATGTATGAAGGACAAGTGCATATACCGAGGACAAGTACATGCATGAAGGACAAGTGCATGTATGAAGGACAAGTGCATGTATGAAGGACAAGTTCATGTATTAAGAACAAGTACATGTATGAAGGACAAGTACATTTATGAAGGACAAGTGCATATACCGACGACAAGTACATGTATGAACTACAAGTACATGTATGAAAGATAAGTACATGTACGGAGGACAAGTGCATATACCGAGGACAAGTACATGTAAGAAGGACAAGTACATGCATGAAGGACAAGTTCATATTTGAGACACATCCCGACGACAGGCAGTGTGTCAGGGGTATAAACAAACGACATTCGACGTGTTTATCGACAACAAGCAGCAATTAATCTCAGACGAAAGATTAAAACATTCTTTCGTTTGAGGGAGTGCCCATAGTTCGATGGATGGCAGCCAATAGAAGCTAATCATATTAGCATAACTTTACATACATCAAATCTAGTGTGCCGTCAATATGACGGAAGTGAAATGCTTTAGGGGGCCTAAAATATTTGTCGCAATATTATTACCCATATCACAACATGGGTAATAATATCAAATCATATCCATGTCCATGAAGTTTTTTGAGATTTCAATAAAGCTCAAGTGTTTTGCTACTGAAACAAATATTTGTGCTAGGACATTAGGTGTGAAATGAAAATTTTCGTCTACGTTTAGAATATGGAAAATGGTCTTCGATTATTTCTTCACATAGATTAGGGTATTAGTAAAATTACTTCCGCATTTCGGCAAAAGTGTAGAGAAGTTGGAAAATATGTGATCAGCTGAGTTCAATCTTATAATTGATAGTCATTTAGTGGCCATTGAAATAACTAGAAACGCATAGATATTATCGAGCTACCTCACGAAAGTAAGAGACAATTTAAGATTGTCTAGCTGTTGAATGTGACAAGACTTACTGTTTACTACATTTTTCGTCAGTTCGACGCATTTTAAACTACAGAAGATCGTCTTCAAAGCGGTTGCCTATGAAATTTTCGCACACCAGCATTTTTAGTTTTCAAAGCAAGGGCTTCATGCAACCTAAAATTGTGCGAGGAAGTTAGTGTGAAAAATGAACGTGGGGGAAACATCGTGAGTGATAAATAATTTTAACGAGATGCTAAAGTGTCAGCAACTCTCCGACCTCTGAAGGGCAAACGACTGGCTAGGGTTAAAGTTCTTGATAAATTCAAGGTACACAGATGAAATATTGTTTTCAGAAAAAATTCTTGACAGTTGGAGCGAAGGTTGAATACCAGAAAGAGGGAACTGGGAAGTCTACAATAGGCAACCTAGACTCCCAAACAAGAAAAGCCTCTAAAGCCCTAATTTTCAGTCAATAGTTACTTATTTTAGTCCAGTACGTTTTAAAGTTTATGCATATTCCTTCGTTGAAGAAATTTCGGCTCTAGTGATTAAGGAAGTCGAACTGATTTTTATCAAAAGACGTTCACTTTTCAGCAGGACAATTTTTATGAGTTTTGAGCAGAAAAATGCTGCCTTTTCATGGCCTCTGAACAATCCCATAGATTTTTATTTTAGGTCCATAATGTCTATTCCAGGTCTATTATGTCTATTTTAGATCTATTATGACTATTTCAGGTCTATTATGTCTGTTTTTAGTCAATTATATCTATTTTAGGCCAATTATGAAGTCTAAAACCTGCACTTTGTCGCGACAACTGAGGATCGGAAGCGCTATGCAATAAACGTACGGGAGAAAATCCAAAAAAATTCGAGTCTATCATAAAGACATGGGAGAAAATTCAAGACATGCTGCGTAATGAGGCGGAGTTTATGAGGCAGATTCATGTTGCAGAAAGAATCATTAAATAATAATTAGTCCTTTTGAACGTAAAGGTGTGAAGTTTTATTAGTTATTTTTTGCCGAAATAAAAAATCATTCCTTTGTCAGTCTTCACACGTAGTCTGGACTCCTAGTTAAAATATATTTAAACCTAAAGCCACTGAGGAAAATGCGATACCGCTGCACCTTCGGCAGCAACGCAACAGAGCAAATTATTCGTATGAAGCAAATGTAAGGGCTCTTAATGATCAGTGTTTAGCACTTCTATGAAGGATTTTAATGAACAGGTCATTGCCAGGTAATTCAAGCGTGGGATTAGATTAAATTAAATGTTACTATAAGCCTCCCTAATTGCTAAAAATGCGTTCCGAAGAGAGGAAGGAAGAAGACACCATTTTGTATGGAGGTAAGGAAACACGGAATCTATGAAGAAGGGGCATAGAAACAGTCGAGAAAAAAGTTTATGAAACATGATAAAAGTTGAAGAAGAAAGTAGTAAGTGCTGAAAAACAGGACAGCAGTGTTCACTAGTGGGATGCGTTCGCTTTGTGTAGGAGCTGAAAATAAGTTAATTTAAGCCATGCATGCGCTCATAGATGGATTTTTGCTAGATTTGTCACCATTCATAGGTCCTCGAAATTTGAACATTTCGTACGTCATCCCTAGAGGGTGGGCACACCTCAGCGTGAACAGTAACCATATATCACACCACCGCAGCCCTCCTCCGGGGGGATATAATTATTGTATCTATACGAACTACCAATTCCAGTGGGAAAATGTGAGGTCCCGAGCTGAGAGTTGGGTAGGCTTTATTTTTGTAGAAATACAGTGTGTTTTTTGTTTCGCTAAGGACTATCTATTTGTTAAGAACCGTCTTCAAAACGTCGTGCCCAACACACGGCGATGCCCTGCACCAAAGGTGGCAGTTGTGTGTTGTGAGATAGGCATCGAGTCTCGTGGCTGGGAATCTTCTACTCCGTCACCAAACTTACGACGCACAATAAGTCACATCAAAACACAATGTTAAGATAATGAAGACAGAGGGAAATAAAGTAATAATGCCTATTTTACTCTAAGATTCTTAAACTAGGATACTTTAACAGAAGATACTTTTACACTTTAAGATACTTTAACAGAAGTTTACACTTTAAGATACTTTAACAGAAGATACTTTTACACTTTAAGATACTTTAACAGAAGATACTTTTACACTTTAAAATGTTTTAACAGAAAAACTGATGAGTGAGGAAATAATTTAAAAGGTCCTGTATATTATCCTTGTTCAGGATCGTTCAGTAATTTGTTAAAAGTTGGTTATTTCATATTTATGATTGTAGTGAATGTAATGAACGTTGGTAACATAAGCGAATATAAATTCTAGGCGTATTGAGAAGTTCAGAACACAATTAGTTACTGTGAAAATTTTAGTGTGCATCCAGCCACGGCCCACAGACACCAAGGAATTTTGATTATTTTGTGACTTAAATGTGAAGCATCAGTTTCAATCTGCGCAACTCAAACAAAAGTCCTCGATCATAGAAAAAGATTCTACACAATTGATGAATCATTTCTTAAAATTAAATTTGGGTCAAAACCACTTCGTTTCGGCCCGAACTTGATAAGATGAGAAACATTCTTTTCTTAATCAACAATAAAAATTAAGCCCAGGTTCTGAGATCCATCCAGTGTTCGAAGTTCAAGGTATGGGTAGCCAATAGGTTTTATGCTTTTCACTTACTTGAACGCTCCGACCAATGAGCGTTGAACGCGTGTCGTCGTCGCCCATTTGTTGCGGTTCAGTCCGGTTGTTTTCCGACAAATCTCTAGGTCTGAACATGCCGATGTCCCCTCACTAAATAGCTATTCATCGACTCTTCGTCTCGAACGAATGTTGTCAGTAAAATTTTTTCTAGTGTGTTTATTTGCTCAACACGAGTTCTTTTCTTCTTGGTCCATTGAAGTTATAATCGTTGAAGTCATTCACATGTATAAATCTTACAAGTTACTCGTTAGATTGCCAAGAAAAACTACACTCAATTCATAGAATGTGAGTGCTTGCATGTACGTACAATATATCTGGATAGCTTTCCGTCTCATTAAAATGATTAGCAGCTTATTGAGAATTGTCACATGTGGAAAAGTTGAACTATTCATGAAGGTTGAAAAGTTAGAAAAGAAAATTTAGCGGATATTTTTCTTTAATTTCTTTATTATATTCGTTCCTGACAGTCAGTGCATATAAAAGATGCAATTTTACACGGTCAAGAAAAAAAGAAAAACCATCGTGAAAAGAGTGAGTTTGCTTAAAAAAAAGAAAACAAAGCACGCAAATGGCAACGATTTAGGGGCAGTTAAACTTGAACAAAAGGGCTATGATGCACCAATTTGGAGACTCCATAGGCAAGCTGATTCTAGTCCAGTTGCGGTATCCTCGGCGCATGTCATCTCTTTATAGATTCTTTTCCTCCTCGATTTGCAGTTCTGGCCACCCCAGTGTGCTCAACTTTTGATTGGTTGACAGGGTTGGGTGAAGGTACTCACACTCTCAAGCGAGACCATTTGCAACGAACGAATACACAAATAGTAAAAATTGAACTTTCTCTGTATTGCTGCAGATTACAGACATTTTTGCTCATATATTTTCTAGGTCAGCTGGATTTAAGAAGGACGAAAGAAAACCCACACAGTTTGCTGGAGTTAAATGCTATGCAACCTACCTCGTCTATACACTTAGGAGCACAGACTGAATAAGAAAGGAAAGGATAATTGACTTACCGTACCTCTTTTTCTATTTCTACTGAAGCTGATAGATAACTCAGCTCGGATACAGCTCTTTCAAATCCCACGGGTTGGCAAAATTTTCAAGTCATGTCCGCAGAAATACTATTTTTTCAGAGACTAAAAGATGGGATATCCTTCGGCAGATCCCATCAAGCACCAAAACACTCAAGTCACGAAATCACAAGCACAGGCCATCGTAAAGTGCAACAGCACCCCTAGGAAAGCGAGCGGCAGCACACACAGGAGGGGGTCCGCGTTAAAAATTCACGCCAGAGCGATATTGCACATAGTAAGCCTGTCTTGCAGGAGATGTTGTAGAAGCCCTTCCTCAGCCGACGCGAGTCTCGTTTAATTAAGAGGCTTAAGAGCGGCAGTAAAGACACCCGCCGTACCAAAATGGTCTCCTTTCGAACGCGTATCTGATTAGTGTTATCGTGAAAGGCGCGCCAAAATTAAACACAGCCCCTCACTTTGTAGCCATCATACGAGCGACCTCGGAATCCAAAGCACACAAAATGGTGGTCCATGAATAAAAACAAGACGCTTTGCTGCGTGTAATTTGGAAAACTCGGCAAGCTAGGGGAATCCAAACAGCGTCATGACATTTTTCAGGCTCTTTTACTCGAGGGCGATGCGCTCGCCCAAGAAAACTTGAAACTAATTGGTAAACCGGGGACACGAAGCGGTGACTCGTCTGAATTTGCTGTTCAAATGAAACTTGTTCTGTCAGCGTAGCATTGCAAGTGCTGAAAGCATCTAAGTCTGAAATGTACTTCGCGTAGCTCGAGAAGCTTTAACTTTACAATGGACGACGATAAATATTCAAGAGCCTTCACGTGCAGTTTTCTTTCCTTCAGTTTTATTTTTCTTGACTAGGTAGCCCAAAGTTTACTTGAGTTTCATTTGCTCTTTATTTCCTGAGAGCTTCACTCTAATGTTCTGAAGGTTTTTTCTCAGCAAGGAAGAGTTCCGGTCCTGGAATAAAGTCTCCAATAACAACATTGGTACAATCTGAAATTAATCATACAATAAAATAAAATCGAATTTCGAAAGAATTAGGAATAGTTTCATCATCTATACAACCCATACATCTCTAAAAAATAGTCCAACTGATCAAAGTTACAAAATGAGATAAGTCAAGCTTTTGAGAGGCTTTAACATGCGTACAATTCATATTTATTTACTTGAACGAGAAAACTATTTAGGCAGCCGTACAGATGCATGATTCTTCGGACACAATCTTTACGAGGCGCAGTTGTCTAGCAGCATGCAAAAATATATTATACATACATGGAAATACTCAAAAAATACATATGCACTTGCGCGTACAAATTTGCTGGTGTTCTTGTACACATATTAATACATTGTTAGTCTCAAATTAGGACTTCATATTGGACCATTTCTCATTGAAAGTATCCAAAGGCAATGATGTAATGATGGTTAGAATTTGTGTTAGAGTTGATAGAGGGCAAAGAGTTCCTTCAGAATACTTTTCTCGCGCAATCCCGTTAGCTAAGACTCGTATTGCAATAAACTTTCATAATTAATTGCACTTCCTAAATGGGGCTGCTTTCAAAAGTTACTCAGATCGAGCAGACATCATCTAAAATACAGGAAGGTTATCGCATGGAGGAATGAAAGTAGCCAGCCTGGATAGCCTTTATCTATCTTCCAAGACAGACCATTCCCGTGTTCATGCCCACGTTAGCCTAATCACACAATAATCAGCCTCAACATAACTTACTCCAGTGACACGATAGCCTAAACACCTGGCGTCAAAACGACCTAGCCCAGCCAAACAGTTTGTATCCAGCTCGAAGACAGCCGAC
This sequence comes from Platorchestia sp. MABIK, assembly GCA_014220935.1. Taxonomy (NCBI): domain Eukaryota; kingdom Metazoa; phylum Arthropoda; class Malacostraca; order Amphipoda; family Talitridae; genus Platorchestia; species Platorchestia sp. MABIK. The sequence goes on along the minus strand of JACJUY010009640.1, from coordinate 10,951 downwards.
TCCAGGCCATATCGAGCCTCGAGTCTGAAAACGAGGCTGGCCAGTTTCACGAAGCCGGTCGATTGAAGAGCAATTAGAGAGCTCCTATAACAAGGTTACTTCATCATTGCACTAATCTCTGGACATTAGGCTTTGAGCAGACCATTAAGTCGTGCCATTACACCCTGATCAAACGGCCCTCGTGGCGTTCCCGCGGGACGCTCCCGCGACAGTCGCCACCGTCCCTTTATTATCGCAGCTGACCGAACACCACCGTGATGGGTGCCCTTCGCCAGCACCAAGAAGCCTTAAAAGTTGAGGTGATTGCAATTGCCTGAGTTAGAGTTGAAGCCAAGAGTCAATGATTTGGTTAAAGCTTCTCTGAAAGGTTTATTTCTACTCAGTTTTTGAGTTTTACTGATGCTTTCACGAGTAAAACCAAAGCTTCAAGTTAGATGTTATTGGGAAATTTCGATTACTATGGTATTTATTCACACAAGCATTTGTTTTTGTATATTTTGTAGTATGAAAATCTAGATATACTTCTATGCGAATTTTTGATCAAAAGAAACGAGGTAAACTTATTTCTTCCGTACATTAAGTACTAAGGGAAGTGCTTCGGTATACTTACTGTGTTCTGTATAGTTCCTGGGGTTTGAGAATCTTAAGTACATACTGACCCTGACGTACAGTTAGTAAACTTGCATAACGTCGGCGAGATTTTGACGACAATAGCTTAACACGACGCACTTCCGCTGCTTTCCATGATCATGTTGCACTCAAGAGCGTTAGTAACGTTAATTTACATGCACAGATTCGAATTTTTAAGTCATCCAGGCATTGCTGCTTTAGCTTACCTGCCAAAGTAAACTAGAGCAAGAGAATTGGTATCTCTTACACGCGTTCAGCCATCATTTATCAAATCACAATCATTCTCTCTGCTGACACTTCCATAGCCTAGTGGCCACAAATGAAATGCACAGTAGTGAGAAATATTTTTTGGATACAGTTGTTAAGGGTACTGAGTAAAACTAATAACATATGATGTTCTAATTAAAAGCGCCTAGGTGTGCAATGAATGACAGCAAAATAAATTCTCTAAGCTGCAAACAACTACAATTTCTTAGAAAAGATCAAACAAGAGATGGCAACATAACTTGACTTTTCTTTTCTAATCAAACTTTAATTTGAAAGGAAAGCAGGTAAACATTTGAGTTGAAAGGAACATTTTCTGTCGGCCACCGGTCTTCTGCCCCAGCTAGACATCATAGGAAGGAACAACGCAATTTTTTAGCAGCGCAGCTTCACAGGAAGCGCGTGGCAGAGATGCTGGCACTCGAGGCGGCTTTGATGTGAGTGGCGGCGCAGTTCCCGGAGCTCCGTGAGACCGTCTTTGTAGCGTCCGCACTCGTGAGACGAGCAGAGGGTGCTTTGCTCAGGCTGGATTTAGGGAGCACGGTACGAGTTGAGGGTTTAGGGAGAACGTTACGAGTTCAGGAGTTAGGGAGCATGAAACAAAGATTTATGGAGCTGGTAACGAGTTCAGGATTAGAGGACGCACGTATCGAGTTCAGGATTTAGGGAGCACGTAACGAGTTTAAGATTTAGGGAGCAGGAAACATTTGGAGCATGTAACGAGTTCAGGATTAACGGATGCACGTATAGAGTTTAGGATTTAGCGACCACGTAACGAGTTCAGGATTTAGGGGGCACGTAACGAGTTGAGGGATTAGAGAGCATGTAACGAGTTGAAGATTTAGGAAGCACTGAAAGAGTTGAGAATTAAAGGAGCATGTGACGAGTTGATTTAGGAAGCGTGTGACGAAGACTTAGGGACTACGGAACGAGTCGAGGATTCACGGATCACGAGGCGAGGTGTGTAATGTGTACATGGGCTGGACTCGAGACGTGCGTGACGGGCTGAGATGACAAGTCTGAATTTGAACAGGAATTTATTATGTTATTGGATCAGTTCAAAGCTCTCTACAGCCACAATAAAGCGATCTCAGGAGAGAAAATTTAGATTATATGTTAGTTTAAGCCTCCCTCACTGAAACAAAGGCGTTCTAAAGAGAGGAAGGAGGAAGGCCCCATTAATTAGTTATGGGAACTTGAAATCTGTGCACAAAGTGCAAAGAAACAGTAAGTTGAGAAAAAAGCTTACGAAACAAGATAAAAGTTGAAGTAGAAAAAAGTAGGTGCTGGAAACAGGACAGCGATGAACCGAAAAAAGATGGTCTGTAACAAAGCGAGAAACCTATTCTACTTCAACAAAAGGAGGGCCTCTAACTTTTTGCTCGGGACCTCACATAGTCCCCCAGAGAGCGCTAATTCCTTTAGATAAAATAGTTGCATCCCCTGTGGGGGAGAGAGCAAAGAGAATTAAGAGTTCATTTATGTAGCATAGGCTGTAGTAAACATGCAGGAAATCTATGCACAAGCTATGTGCTCATGCAGAATAACCTACGCATAGAAACAGCATGTGAGGAAGGACGGGTAAGACAATACAAAAACAGAGGTGCATGAAAACTACAAAACGGGCAGTGGACTCGAGACATAGATGTCCCTAAGGCCTGTCTTTCGCTGAGGTATCCTGCCAGTACCTCCCTGAGGAGTCCAGTCCCTATAGTACAGGAGACAAAATTAACCTAAATCTACTACATATCTTATACCTATTAAAAGAAGAGAACTTGATTATGTACTTAAAAAAATTAAAAATAATTGCTGATGTAAACTTCATTTTAGTGAATAACTATAAGGGACGAAGATATTGAGTAACGACAATCATCTACAGAAGCGATTGAGAGCAAAACAAGAAGTTGTATGAGCAGAATGGGCATTCAGCGTTTGCTTATAACTTCAGCAAGGTGCCGAGGCAAGTGGATTGGACACACCGAGGCCTGAGTGAAGGTCACTAGAGACACCGCTAAAATTCAGTGATTAAAGAGGGTTCGAATCCATTCTGTGTACTTGGTTGGAACAAATCCACGAATATCATGACAAATAACTGGCGGTACAGAGAATAAAATTGTATCTGCATTTTTGAACTGGTTGGAACATGGTACCAAGGAGTTGGCCTGGTTCTCATTAGATCATGATATACACTATAAACTACAAATACCTGAGCCAGGTGCACTTACATTATAATAGCTAGAAGGTAGTTTGAGTCTCTATGGCATCTACGAAGGCGTTTCTAAGATGCTGCAGCGAACAGAAATACCACCAAAGCTGAACTGTAAAAAGTGGGGGCGCTACTGTGGGACTGAAAGTAACTACCTAAATAGTAACTCTTACATTTGTGCATAGATCCCTCGTTCCCTTAACACCTTGACTGCAACATGCGCCATTGGTGGCCACGGAGAGTCTTTTTATAATGCTGCTCACCGACCAGTAGTCGCCAACTCAATTTTTGTAATTGATTAATTAAAAAGAAATGAAGGCATGCTTCAGTTAATGTGTGCTATTTACAATATTGCTTACTCAAAGTGTCAATTCCACACTGAATGACGCCTTTTTTCCACTTGGGTCATAGAGTTGATATTTATTTTCGACCATATTGTGTTATTTTAAGAGTCATTTCAATAAGATATTTGGTATTCGCTGCCACCACAACAGTCTCTCATAAGGCTAACTAAATTGATTTAATATAATTGATTTTTAAGTAACATGATTGAATGATCCATTTAGGTCAACGTGATAGAGTGATTTCTTCTGGTAAGCGAGTCGATTACCACTCAAGCCGTTTTTTCAAGACAATTAGTTGCCCGTGTATGTTTCAGCATTGTCAATATTACATAAGGATATAGCCTCATCTTTTTCACCCCTCGCTCTCACACTTACTAACTTACAAAAGGGAAATAAAACATTAAAGAGGATTACTTATATCACAGTTGAAATGGATAAGCGCTGACAACTTTGTATCACAAAACTGTTGAGAGAGAAGCTGATTAGACATGATAGTATTAATGAAGGTTTATTTTAAGAGTCCGTTTGGGCGTTGGTGATGTATATGTGGGGTGACTGATCGTGTTTTGTTTGAAGTAGCAGGTATAATCGAGGCAAGATGGGTTTTCAATCTTTTATGATGCATGATAAGTCGCGTTGATAAGTCGCGTCTGATTCTCACTTTTGTGTGCAACTTAGAAATCTCAACACGTTGACCGCGATGTTGCTGAAGTTCAATATTCAACTCAAATTTAAAGTCAAAAGTTATTAACAATTTTATTAATACTAAACATTACTTAACTGGGTCCGTTGAATACTATTGATTTTGAAAGGTTGTTAAAATATTTCAAAGTGAACTAAGATGGGTCGTTTAACAGAAGAAAGAACTTAAACACGACCCACCGGTAAGTCGTATGGCAAGCAACGTGCTAAGAAAGGTGCACGAAATAAAGTGTGTGATCTCGCTCAGCCGACCTTCCACTTGTTTGGCCCACTTCAAACCTACAGGTACGCGTCATTATGCCTAGGAACAAACGCATTATAACAGTGATTGATAGTTAATTGGTGAAAAAGCCTACAATCCTAACTAGTCACTGAGAAACTAAATCCTACATTTAATCTCCATGAAATGAATAAGATCTAACGAGGTCAAAATTACAAAAAATAGAAATACATTCTCCAAACGGAATGGTAGCGGACACCCCTTATAGCGCGGATGTGAAGAGAGCGTGGGTAAGGGTAAGCATTCAGCTGGCGCCTGCTTGTGTTTTAATGGCTTGAAGTGCGGTGGTTCTTTGCGTCATCATTCGTACCAGATAGTGCTAAATTGCACAAATGCTCGTAGAATTACAGAATAAACTAACCAGAACTGTGCAGAATAAAATGATCATGGTATTCCACAAATGCTGGACTGTTCACCGAGATTGCATCTCATGAAATGACGATTTCTCGCTCCTTTTCGAGCCATAGTATGGATATGTCGATTGCCAGACGACAACCTCCCTCGTGGAGGGAAAGTCATTGGATGCGATGTTCATAGTTGTACGAAACACTACACAAAATGCCTCCCCACTTCTTGCGTATAGTAACAGCAAGATAGAAGGCTTTTGAAACAAAATAAAAGATGAAGAAAGTAATATTGGCAGAAAAATAGGGCAGTGAACTCAAAAAAGGCTGGTCCGTAAGATTAGATTAGATTATTAGTTAGTTTAGGCCTCCCTATCCGCAACAAAGGCGATCTAAAGAGAGAAAGGAGGAAGGTACCATTTAGTAAGGAGTTAAGGATTCGCAGAATCTATACGGAAACGGCATAGAAACAGTAAATTGAGAAAAAAGATTATGAAACAAGATCAAATTCGAAGAAGAAAGGAGTAAGTGCTGAAAAACAGAAAGGCAGTGAACCGAAAAAAAGATGGTCCTTAACATCAACAAAAACATTTTATTTCAACAAAAAGAAGGCCTGCCTAACTTTTAGCTTGTAGCTCGGGCCCTCACATTTTCCCCCCGGGAGTGCTAATTCTCATAGATACAATAGTTGCATCCCCTGAAGGTGGCCTGAAATATTACAAACAAACTCACTATTCAACAAAAGGATCGTCATTGAACCTTCAGCTCGGGATATGTCTTCCCCTCGCCAAATGCGCTTTTAAAGCTGGAGTCTGTGTGCGGGCTAATTCTCCTTTCAAATTAGCTTATGATGGAGTAAATAAGCAAATGTTTGTCCTCTATCATCTCGCTAATTTGTTAGCCGCTCTTGGTAAATTGTTATCTCGAGCAAATTACATTCATCTAAGTATGATTACTGGATTTCAGACATTTATAACCAAAGGGAGGAAGCTTATTTAGAAAAACTATTTTTAAAATCAGTCGCGCCTTCTGATTAGATCCCGATAGGTACGATTAACTTTTCAGCTGCCTTCCGAGGTTTTAAAATCGCAGACATCTTCGAGATATTACCGTTTCTCATAAAGCCAAATGACTTCAACAAGTAATGTATTCTCTTGAGTACTGTAGGGTTGATTGAAAACCGCAACAGATAATGAGATAAAAAAGTTTATTTAATTCTTGGATGATAATTAAAATATTAAAATTAATTATTACGATTGCATTTCCCATAAGTCTTTGCCCTTAACTTATGTAAATGTTGTACTAAGACTGCAACGGATAACAAAGATTTCGTCCGCGTCACTGAAGACGCCAAGTCGTGCAGGGAGTGGAGGACATCGGAGGGTATCCAGTACTGGGCAGCCAACACCGCCACTGCCTTCAAGTGCACGAAGTTGCGGTGCATCCTGGAGTGATCAAGCTGCTCCAAAGTCGATACGGTTGACTCGACAATTTCATCGTATAGCTTAGAAGTTTCGTTGACTGTGGATATGACAAAAGCAAAAAAGTACTGGCTACGAAGACAGTCTTCATTTGAGGTGAAGTTTTGAGATGCCAGGAGTTGCACCGCGTCCAGGTACCACGAAACGTTCTTTAAAATTGCCAGTTTTTGGTCAACTTCAACTCGCAAGTTGTCGTTGCATGGGACTGCAAGCAAAGCATCTGAAAATTAATGAAACCTGATATAATGGCTTTTTTAAGTACCTGCCTCGTTTTTCCATGAATTATAAATTAATATTAAATGTTTAGTCTTCCAATTATTCATCATCGCACTTGCTATCCGACTTTAATGTGAAGTAACGTAACTGGTGAATGATACCAAACTAATGAACATTTTTAAATTTACCTCTGCGATGTGTGATTCATCACCAGCAACGTTGCACATTTGAATATTAATAACCTTTAAGTTTTTTAAACACAACTTTAAGAAATTACACATAAGGAATTTCTGTAAGAATCTTGACAGCTTTCTCACAGCTTATCAAACGCTCCGCGACCATAGCGTTGGAAATGAGGTCCTCAATTTATATATGATCTTTTTGCCGCCATAGTACGGCGAAAGATCGTTGAGCTTGTCCCATACGGCACCAATACGAAAGTTTCGATTTCAGACATTTCCTCGACTGCAAAACGTTGACCCAACATTTGGTAGATAAGTACAACATTTTTCCTTGTTTATTTCCTGACATTTTATCATGAAATCAAAACCTGAACTTTCTAAGGGCCAAATGATACATTCGTAACTCTCCTCTGTTGGAAATGTTTACAAAATTTTTAATATTTTGAAATAAAGTTGCCAGTAAACCAAAAGGTTCAAAATAGAGTAGCTAGCTGCCCACAGTGTAGGCAAAAACGCACGAACAAACAAATTTAATTTCAGACACATTTTTGTAACCTCCCTCGGCGAGTTATGTTAGACGTTAACTGCACAGCCGTGTTCGCTGACACCATTACAATTTTATCCTAGATCCAAACCGGCGAGAAATTCATCGGGTGGTAATGAACTAATTTCGCGCAGCTAAGGGAAGATGGAGAAGATGCGTACAAAATTGATTGCGCCTGCATGTAGCAGTTGATTTACTAGCGGAAATTATTCAAATTCAAGAAAAGTAAAACAATCTGTCCATCCTTATTTCCTACCTACTAATTCTCTGACCTCATTAACAACCATCATTCAACATTTTTTTAATTTCATCGCATATTGTGTTACAACATTAGTTAAACTATACACCTCGCAGATTGAGGGCAAATGATAACTTGAAGGCAGATTTGAGATTCATTTAGATGTTGCAAGTGCTTACTTACTTCACTGCAGCGTATAATGCTCACATAAGTTCATTATTATGTTAGTCTAAGACTCCCTAAACACAGAAAAAACGATCTCTAGAGCCGAAGAGCATAAACCATTTCATCTAGACTGAAGAAAATGTAGAATCTATTTCCAAGGTGTGTTCGCACAGAAAGTACTGTACTCTGCGCGTATAGAATCGGTAAACTGAGAAGGAAGAGGAAGAAAAGACAAAGAACAGATGGCGAAGAATGCATGAAATCCGAAAGAAGCAAAATAGATACGAAAAACAGAAGTTCCTAAGGCCTCTCTATAGCTGAGGTACCTAACATTCTCTCTCCTGGGGGTACCAGTCTATTGGCTTTGAATAGGCCAACCTAATTATCTAAACTTATCTCCCAGCTGATGTCCCCAGAGGGTTTATACAAGTTTTATAGAACGAATGGACAAAAAGTCGCAAGCGGATAAAACTTGATTGAAATAAATATGCCAATGTTCGTGAAAATCTAACGAGTATGGGCGTACACTTTGCCCGAAAAACAAAGCAACTTCAACTTGTAACCAACAAATTTTTTTGAAAATTGCTATTAGTTACGTTAAGAACGTAAATGTTATTTGAAAAAATTAAAGAAAATCATGAATCATCACTTGCCTGAATCTGAAGTAAAGGTGTGTGTTGCGTCAAAAGGCAAATCATTCTCCAAAAGCAGGAAGAGAAAGGTTTTCACTTTTTCAACACATTCAACCAAAAGCGCTTCTGTCGCCCCGAGAAGAAAATGTTTCTCCTTCAGCACATTCAGTTTTTCAAAAGTTGAATGAGGAATCCAGTAAATTTTCCCAAAATTTGCCAGGTGATCCAAATGCCGAACTCGTTTCCAGTAATGTTGGTTGCTCCAGAAGTCGACTTTCAATTTTTGTTTCGTAACTCTATCGACGACTTCAAGAGATTCTTCAACTAAGGTATCGACTAGTAAGTATGAAGACACAAGCGATTTGAAATCTTGTCTTGGCAGATCTTCAATCGTCGTATGGCTGCCAAATTTTCTTCCAATCTTAATGAGGTAACTGTAACAGTTAAAGAATGAGTGGTAAAACGTTAGTATTTTGTTTCTGAGTATCCAACCATTGGGTATTTTGATAACAGCTTCTCGAATTAAGTTGCGCACGTTTCGCACGAGGCGAGCATATATTGTTGTGTAGTAAATTGGGTTGGCTAATCGAGAAATTTTGGCGTTGATGCTCGTTGGAAGAGATATATTACTACAAGCAACCTCTTCGATGATGGTAGTTGATGGCGTATAATTCAAGGCGCTGAAGTTCAGAAACTGTTTCTCTGTGCCGATGGTGACTAAGTTCGTGATAGCTGACCGAAAAGCAAGACTCACTTTTCTTCTAGAAGGAATGTGATGTTTATACTCGGACTTGTTACAAATCTTTATAGAAAGGTACCTTATTTTTGCCGCGTATTTCAAGCTCTGTTCCATTTGCTGAATGAAAAATTCCATATTATGCAGCGAAGAGAATATTAGAGCAGAGGGCAGAGATGCAACTGTGGTATCATGAATGGGGTTGGACTCCACGAGAACTGTCGTCGAGCCATCAGCGGAAGTCGAAGCGCTGGAAGGATCGACGGGGACAGTCATCGTGCCATCACGGGGGGTCAACGCCCTAGAAGAATCGACCGAAGCCTTCGTCGTGTTATCAGTGACGGCTGAAGAGCCAAAAGAATCAAAGCGGACTGTAGTCGTGTCATCAGCGACAGGTAAAGCGCTGAACAAGTCGACGGGGACTGTCGTCGTGTCATCTGCGACAGGTAAAGCGCTGGAAGAGTCGACGGGGACTGT
>JACJUY010009639.1:31515-43751 GCA_014220935.1 Platorchestia sp. MABIK | reverse complement strand
GTGTAAATGTAAATTTTCAAAGTGACTTTCCTTCTGGTGGAAAGTATAACCTTGTGTAATCACTACAGGAAATTATTTTCTAGTAGCATATTTGTTTGTGTAAATTATTTGTACATGCATATTAGTATGATATTTTTAGACATAAAAAGTTATAACTGATAAGGCATCAAAGAGAGCAGTTACCAACTGCATAAAATAGTCAAAAATGATGAAGTTGGTAAGATCTTGTTTTAACAAATGTGTTGACATTACAAATTCTATTCTGCGTCACCTCAGCTGTGTTTTTAGAGATGAGGTGTGGTATATTTCTGAATCAAACTTTCAATGGACACTAGCAATGTCTTTGGGGAAAAAGTAAATTTAAATATTTTCTCACACCCACTCCAACTTATTTGTTCTGATAGTTACTTGCTGAAATGCCTTTGCTAACATGCCACTACCTATCTACAATGTCTTTGCAGAAGCTCAAATTATGTTCTGTATTGCTTGTGCAATGAAAGCATTAGAGTAATGTCATGAGCATTATTAATTCAGAAGATTGTTCTCAATCTAATGACAAATTTTAATTAGTTTGTCATAATTTTCAACTTTACCAAATCATTCCAGTTCATCATGTGTTAAAGTAGTAATAAATTCATTCAACATATTTTTATGAAACCATGTCAATTGTTAAAAAATTCTCTAACTCTGTAGTCTGTAAAAAGCGACATTTCGATGTACGAACATCATGTTCAGGTTAAAATTATTCAGAAAAAAGTTTTCAGTCGTTTTGATAAAATGCAAATCTAATCCTCAAAGCTATATCAAACAAAGTTATAATGTTGGAAATGACAGCACAAGAAAATGACTAGAAACTAAATTTGTACCGCAGCAATATGTACTACTGTAGTAAGATTAGGTAACAGTTTTAACATATTTTTAGTATTACACCTAGCGCAATACTGTTACCTACAACTTCTTATTTTACTTCTAAAAAACTCAAGTTTAATTCAAAACAGATCAAGTTTCATTTTAAAATTGTCGTGTATATTTTAAAACAGATCAAGTCAAATTTTGAAAAGCTTACATTTCTAAAATTGTTTACCTATACCTATGTACTTGACCTTTTATAAATCAAACTTGAGCGTTTTTAAATAAAACTTGAGCCTTTTTGAATTAAACTTGACCTTTTTTAAATTGAACTTGACCTTTTTTAAATTGAACTTGACCTTTTTTAAATTGAACTTGACCTTTTTTAAATTGAACTTAACCTTTTTTAAATTGAACTTGACCTTTTTCACACTGAACTTGACCTTTTTCACATTGAACTTGACCTTTTTTGAGTTGAACTTGAAGTTTTCAAATTGAACTTGAGGTTTTCAAATTGAGCTTGAGGTTTTCAAATTGAACTTGAGGTTTTCAAATTGAACTTGAGGTTTTCAAATTGAACTTGAGGTTTTCAAATTGAACTTGAGGTTTTAAAATTGAACTTGAGGTTTTCAAATTGAACTTGAGGTTTTCAAATTGAACTTGAGGTATTCAAATTGAACTTGAGGTTTTCAAATTGAACTTGAGGTTTTCAAATTGAACTTGGGGTTTTTTAAATTGAACTTGAGGTTTTTTAAATTGAATTTGAGATTTTTTAAAATTGAACTTTAGGTTTTTAATTGAACTTGAGATTTTTTGAATTGAAGTTGAGTTTTTAAATTGAAGTTGAGTTTTTTTAAATTGAAGCTGAGGTTTGTTAAATTGAAGTTGAGGTTTGTTAAATTGAAGTTGAGGTTGGTTAAATTGAAGTTGAGGTTTGTTTAATTGCAGTTGAGGTTTGTTAAATTGCAGTTGAGGTTTGTTAAATTGCAGTTGAGGTTTGTTAAATTGAAGTTGAGGTTTGTTAAATTGCAGTTGAGGTTTGTTACATTTCAGTTGAGGTTTGTTAAATTGCAGTAGAAGTTTGTTAAATTGCAGTTGAGCTTTTTTAGATAAAAATTGAGTTTTAAATCAGAGATAAAAGATGTAGTCTTCCCAGTGCTTATTGCTGTGGGAAAAATTTTGCTTCCAATCATTTTCTAGTGTGGTCAATTGCAAAATTATCATTCTATCTGATGTAGCTTTGAGTATAAAATTTACATTTTATCAATATGATTGGAAATTTTTTTATGTACATTTTCAGCCTGAAGATGATGTTTAAACATCAAAATATTGCTTTTTATAGACCACAGAGTTGGCGAATTTTACTACGATTGACAGTGGATCAATGAAAATATGTTCAGTGAATTTCTTACTACTATTTCTACCGTGATGTTCTGGAAAGATTTCGTAACGTTGAAAAGTTGGAAATGAAATAATCTAGTTTTTCACACTTGCTGTGATGTACTTGGTACTGTCTCCAAACCTTGTGTTAATGATTAATTAATTACAGAATCATCCAATAATGCAAATGAAGGGAACTGCTCTTAGTTCACTTTAATTCCTAGTCACTTCCTGATAATCGTTTAGACTTGTTCAGTAAATCTGTTTCATTTAACAGTCAAAATTTAATATGTTATACTTTTATTGATAACAGCACAGAGTCAATCCATAAAACTTTGAAACTCAGTGAGTGAAATCCATCTAGATTTGCTTGAGTCTGAAGCTAGAGACAAAAGTTCTTTTCATGCAATTCCTCCAAAGAAGCCTTCGCTGATGCCTCAAGTAAACTAACACCTGTCATGATGAAATGTGAAGTATCTCTTATGATTCAGTACTAATGCTTTATGTTGCCCATTGGACATTTCTTTCATTCCCATAGGGTGTCTACTAGGTAGTTAAGTAGTAAAAAGTAGAAAAATTTGAAAAGTAGCCAAAAAGGAAGTAAGGAGTAATGAAATTTGCCTCAGGGGCCAACTTTACTTGTCAGAATTGTAAAAAATTGTGAACTGGGATAATTTACCTAAAAGTAAAAGTAAAGTACATATGTATATAGAGTTTGAAGATTTTCAAAAATTCATTTCTCCCAAAATCAGATATTTGCTGCAGTTTATGGGAAATATTCCTATAAGGGGATTGGACAATACTGCGGTGTCTATTAGTTTTCAGTCAGTTTATTTTTTTGCATATAATGAGCTGTAGCTCTCATTGTTGAAAGATGTTAAGACAGGGTCTTTGCCAAACATTTGTTAGGGTCCATTTGGGCAGAGGTAAATAAAAATTGAGAATTTTTTTGCAATTATGCTTTGGATGCTTCATTTAGTAATTAGTTTTACCTTAGTATTTTATGTATTAATCACCTTGCAATTTTTTTGAATTCATGCTAAGGCGTGTATTATTGATTCAAACTTCTCATTATAGGATGATTTCGAACATCATGGACATTTGGACAACATTCATTATGTAAAAATTAGGAAGTCATTTTTTGCTGTTGAAGGTCGTAAAAAGAAGTAAAATTTGAAAATGAAACATTAGGAGACACCCTGCATAATGTTTGAATTGTTTTGATGTTTCTGTGTAAATATAAAATTTTAAAATGAACTTCGTTCAAATGAGGAACATGTAACACTGTACATTTATTACCAGAAATTACTTTCCAGGAATATTGTGTGTGGAATAAATTTGGAAATTCTGATTTTGTTTATGAATAAGGATAGACATAAATATTCATTACCGAAATGACATCAAAGATACCAGTTTCCAATTGCACTCAGTAGGCAACATGGATAAAGTTATTGAAAAATACTGTGAAAGTGTAAAGTTGTTCAGTGATTGTACATCTTAAACTTCTCATTCCCAGAGTGAATAACACATATTACGCTCTGATGGCTCTCTTTGCAGTACCTACTCTCAGAGGCGAGGAATTATTGCACAAAGGCTGGACTGACTGGCCTATCCACCGTTTATTTAGAATGTAACACTCCATGAAAACTTTCCTGTGGAGGTAAAAGCGGCATGAATCTCGATCGTATTTAGATGTCTAAATGTCCTGGTCATTCATTATTCAGTATTATTCATTTTCTTTGTAATTAAGCAGTTCCCAGAATGGGGTGAGCATTTTATTTCGATTTATCACACACAATTACATTCTATATTTAATTTATAGATGACGAAGCCTCAGCGATGTGTGGGCGTAAGTCTGCACGTCACCAGCTCGTCATGACGGTGGTGTGGCCTTGGAAATGTCCTACTCTGGGTTAGGACAAACTCATCAACGGACGAAAATCTCTTTCAAGGAGCATTCCACCTGTCAGTTAATATAAAGTTCGTGTAAGCTCAAACAGTTCTTTTCGTTTATTAACTAATATCTTTCCCCTCGGGGGGATACAACTATTGTAGTCATGAGAATTAACGCTCCCTTGGGGAAAATGTGTGACTGCCCGAGCTGAAACTTACGAAGACCATTTTTTGTTGGAATAGAATGTTCTTGTTATGTTAAGGTTACCAGTTTTCGGTACGTTGCTGTCCTGTTTTTCTGCACCTACCACTGTCTTCTTCAACTTTTATCTTGTTTCATGAACTTCTTACTCAACTTACTGTTTCCATGTCCCTTCTGCATAGATTCCGCGTTCCTATATCTCCATACTAAATGGTGCCTCCCGGCTGTTTGCGCTTAATTGTAAAGTAAATCACAGCGTTTAGTTGGAAAGTAAATTACGTTGCTATAATTACTGAATTGAGTTCTGCAAGTCAGTTTTTTCTGTAGCCGTGGCAGTGCTAACATTCAGTACCAACTGAATGCCCAGCTCCTTTCAAGATGGCAGTGCAGTCACCGGTGATCCGCATAACAGCGACGGAATCGCCCGATAAGATGAGTTTCCCTCTAATAATGCCAATCTAGGCTCCTCATTCAAACTTCTAAGTATGTAGGATGCGTATTCTGTCATTTGATTGATAACATTCATTAATAGGTAATTTCCCTTTCGTTTAAAGATGCCTTTTATTTAACCTTTTGTGGTGAGATGAGTAAGGAGAGAAAATGAGACGATCGTTCGTAAGAAATGAGTGTAAAGGCTTTGAAAATGATTACCGCATTACACGTTACCGAAGATTACAGAAAATATTCGAATATAATATTAATATTTAGAAATATTCCCTTAAAGGGTGGTGGCAGCTCCAATTTGATTAATAAAATTTAGAAAATAAAATAAATGTGACGAATATATATATGTCCCGACGATTAAAAGATATAAAAAGACCATGCACCAGCGAATAATCTGACACGCGAGTTATTACAACGATGTTTCTATCAGAGGGAAGAAGGACGTCCATTACAAAACACCTTGTTTTCAGAATCAACAAGATACACAAAAGTTTATGAAACATGATAGAAGTTAAAGAAAAACGTAGAAAACTGCGAAAAAGTCAGCAGTAAGCTGCAAAAAAATTGATCCGTATTAAAACAGAAGCATATGAAATCAAAAGGAATGCCTACCTTACCTTCAGCTGGGCCTCAGAAATTCCCCTGGGATCGCTAATTACCAAAGATTTAATGATGCCCTGAGGGGTCTAAACCTTCTGTGACACTTCAGCTTAGTATACACCCTGTGTCTTTCCGCATAGCTCGAGTGAAACTGGCTCGTCAAGGGCTGGAGCACAATTTTCAAATGCCCAAGTGATAGCTGTAAGATGAATGACGGATCTCATGCCTCTCCTCCATCCCAGTTAACTGATCCTTTTGAAAAAAAATAGTTGGTGATCAAGGATAGGATTGCTATCAAATATTCTGTGTATGAAATACCTTTAATAGTTTCCAGGTCAAATTTTAGTGAGAATAAATGCTGCTCACAGAATAGGTTTGTAAAGTTTATCCTTCATTCTAAGTTCCTTATCAATAGCTTTACTCATATATATAGGTATACTGGCTGGAAAAAAATTTTGTTAGAGAAAAACATCGAATAACTTGTGTTTCAATTGTTCTAAACATGTTAGAATACAAGGATAATCAATGATTTGCGCTAGATTAGATAGAACAAAAATATTGGTATCACAAATATGGGAACCATATATCACAATGCAAGAAGACTAGGTAAGGTAATTTTGTACATGATTGAAATTGCAGGTGACTTGTTTTTACTGCTCACCAGATATTCTCATGTTAACGGCACCAGAGATAGAGGTAAAATGAATGAACAACTGGAGATTTCAAACGTCTATAAGCCACAGTCCTATTGAACAATTTTAGATCAAAAATTATTTGTAATTTCGTTGAGGCTAGGATTAAGTTTATGACTTATTATTTGAATATGCTCCTTTTAACAACATTATAGAAATTTTTTGCATTTGAGCACATATCTTCATTTGAGGGCTCACAGCCCTCAAATGAGATTGTAAGTTTATCCTGGTGAAACTTCATAGAACATTTTTCAGCAGAGCTTACCTATGAGATGAGAGCTTTCTGAATGGCAGCTTTCACTTTACTCCTAGGCTCGTTGCCGGTACTCGGGAATTTGAGCAAGAGAACCTGCATTGCAATGAAGAAAAAAAATATGAAGAATGTTGCTGTATCCTACTCCTATATTTTACGTACTAAATTAAATGCAATCAAGATGTTGTGAACATGATTTGCAAATATTAATTTGTTTTTGTAACAATACTCTTAAATACATGGCATCATGGTTACTCACTTTCGATTATTGCACAAGCGGCGGAGCGGAGTTGTCAAACTTGATTTTGGTCCTCAGTCTGTGGGGGCCTAAACCTGGCATGGAGAATTCTGTCGCTAGGTTTCTCGCGAGTAAAATCTTCATCATCGATGTCACTGTGTGACTAAGGTTTGCTTCCCTGGCGGTCATCAGATACGGGACCTGGAAATTTGAGAAAAGGAAACTGTAAGACATATTTAAAAATGTGAGTTTCTCAACAATTTCGAAGTACATTAGCTTACAATTTTGTTTGAATCCTCAGCAGCATATTAGCTTTGAAGTCTCTCTACGAAGACTTGTGACTGCTGAAATGAAAGATTGTGTTTTTCCAAGCTTTTCGCGCATGTTTCACTCCAACTCCCTATCATAACGAAAAAGCGTCAAATCCACTATCCACAAATATTTTAATGACAATTTGTTATAAATGGAGAGATATATTAACAATTATTTGATCACAATACAACTTACAAGATCTTCGCGCTGAAGTATGTAGTCCAGTCTTCCATTGAAGTCGCACGCGTGAATCCCCGAACTGGTGTTACGTTGGTAGATTTTTCTGTGTATAGATGCTCCTTAAGAAGCAAGGCGATCCCAAAAACTTGATCGTTTAATATCTCAACTATACACTCCATGCGATCGAGTTGACTTTGAATGGCAGCTATTTCCATTTTTTTTGGCGAAGCAACGGAACTGGAAATGAAAGGAACGATAGAATTGGTTACCTAGTACGTTCTTAAATACTATTTAAAAGGTCTTATGGTAGGCTTGTAAGGTAAATGAAAGGATGTTTATATGTACATTATAGTACTCAAAACCAGAAACAAAACTGCAGTTTTTGCGTCATTTCAAAGAAAATTTAACGAAATAGAAATTAAAATGCTTAATATGAAGAAAAATAACATGCACCATATATGGGCAAATCATGTAATAAAATAAGTCAAAATCTATTGGAATTGTTCCGTGTAGTACTATGGAACTAGATGTTCTTTGTGAGTTCCCTGAGAAGATTGCATTCCTATGAATTAAAATTCAACTTTTCACAGAATTTACTTAATTAATCGTTGACTTAAAATCGAATACCATTGATAAAAACGGAATCACATTCCTTGGCAGAGCTCTTCTACCGATATAGTCAATGATAAAATAAACACTAACGATAGTGTCAAGTATGAACTTACACACAAAGCTTTTACAACTAACAAAAGTAGAGATTTATTCCTTCTATTTTTCATAGTTTCATCTTGAGTATCGAAAAGAAAACTATTCCATCAAATTCCTATCGAGATACTCGTATATCGAAGAAAAAGGTTCATAGCAATAGTAGATCTTCAAGTACATTACGCACCTAAATATCACGCATAAAATTAGCAATATAAAAAATAGATTAGCACTCAACATGTACTGTAATAGATTTCTTTTTGATGCACGAACTCATGAACAATACAAAATAAAACAAAGTTCACAAATCAATGTGAATATTATTAGTATTATTATAATCATTATTAATTAATTTCAAATTTTGACTCTCCACGGTGCTTTTGTTCAACTTGACGTTTTTGAATCAATTTTATTCATTTTCTATGAAATATGAGGCGTAGGTATTCAGTCTCGCGGTTACCATTAGACTGGTAGACTTCCTTATTATTTAAGGAAGTTTTAGCCTCCCTTAACCACGACAAAGATGTTCCATGAGAGGAAGGAGGAAGGCACCATTTAGTATGGAATTGAGGGAACGCGGAATCTATGCACAAGGTGCACATAAACAGCAAGCCAAGAAAGAAGATCTGAAACAAGAAAAGACCGAAGAAGAAAGTAGTAGGTGCTGAAAAACAGGACAGCAGTGAACCGAAAAAAGATGGTCCGTAACACAACAAAAACTAATTCTATTTCAACAAAAAAGAAGCCTACCTAACCTTTAGCTCGGCCCTCACATAGTCCCCCTGAGAGTGCTAATTCCCATAGACACAACAGTTGTATCCCCCTGAGGGGCCCATATCAATGTGAAAGAAACTTCGTTATCTGAACATAATTCTTACCGGTTTACGTCGGGAACGAATTCAGCAGTTGGGAGACAGGTTGAGCTCGTTGTTCAGGGTTCTCGGATGAATCCGATTCTTCTGAAAGTAAAAACGCGTGTATGAGATATATCTAGATATGTCAAGGTAAGGACGTGTATCATATTTTTCCTGACAGCTAAACTTCTTTATTCCTCCTTAGCATCTTAACAATAGAGTTTTACCAAATTTTCCGGCAGAAGATTAACAAATTCCACCCTTACAGGTGCTAGTGTGGATGACTGCTTAAAACGTAACCTCTAAATTATAATGTTGGAAACTATTTAGGTTTCTTGCCGAACATTTTCATGTGCTTTATATTTAAAAGGAAGGCACATGTAGAGTAAGGTTAAGTTAAGCTTTGTGAGGGTAAGTTTTGACAAGTCATGTTATGTTCAATTAAATAAAAGGGAAACTCTTTAATGTCAACGGTCAACCTACAGTTAATGATATGGTTTACTGCACGGTTAAAGTTTAAGTAGGTTGCAATTATGTAATGTTGTATTTAATTCAACAATATCGATTGCAAGTAAACTAATGGGAGTTTTTAGTAGAAATTGAACTGGCAACCATAAATGGAAGTCGTTATATCCTGTTCATAATCAATTATGGTTACTAAATTACAATTATATCCACACATTTACATTTGAAGCAAATGTGTAATTGTATAATTACATTATATAATTGCAATAATTATAAAATAATAGTTTCAAAAAGAAAATACTCCACCAAATTCCTATCGAGATGTTTTGTAGAAAAAGGTTATAGCAATAAAAAATCCTCTAATGTGTATCAAGAATGGAAAAGTCCCAATACATTATAAAATAAAGTATATTATTAGGATAAAGTATAAATAAAGTATATTACTGTAATTGATGCCACAGTACTTTAAAACTCGACTCTCGCCCTGTCGTCGTTATTGATTAAAGATCACAAAAATATGATTTCGAGTATGTCATATTACTGTTATTTGGATTTCTGGAGTTTAACTACCCCATAATTTTTACGAAAAATATCAGGAAAACTTGAAAACTGCCATTAATGAAATATGTTTTAAAATTTATTTTATGTAAAGTGTGCAAATTTGATGAGAACCGGATCATATTTTAATTTATTAGACAAAAAGGTAGCAGAAACAATGAAAACATCCCTAATGAAATTAAACCAGTCAACAACTGTATGATCATCTAAATCCAATTGTTTACAGATCACAGTCATAGGAAGTTCTAAGCACAAATAAAAATGAATAGGTTTCAAAATTTGTGGGATCGAAAGATGACTTCCCTCAAAAAAGCTCTTTCTCCCTGCAGAAACTAAAGTATCACACTTCCGTCTAAAGCTTGTTGCACACACCTTCAGAACGGAACCGCCGCCGAAGCTTCCGAAGCCTCAGAACGGAACAGAAACGACATTCAGCTCGCACACTGGCGCAGAAGCCATAAGAACGGAACCGACATAGCCAGTCTTCAGTTGGCATTGGCAGAAGAAAATCGTGCTTTGCGTTCTTCAAAACCATAGAAAATAATTAAAGCATTACCTTAATTCCGTTTACATAAGATGAGCGACTCAGCGCTCAGCAGTGATGAAGATTTATTAGTGCTGTGTCTAGCACTAAAAGGAAAAAAACAGTTTTTCCAATCAAGATGGTACAAAAAGGTAGCACATCATTGGTTTTTAAAACATCTTAAACTAAATACACTTAGACGATACACACACATGAGTATTGTGATTCACATGTCACTAGTCGAAAAGAAATTTCTGAGGGCAATGTACGACTAGTGTCGTTTAATCTACATATATAAACATGAGAACCACGAAAATTACAAGTTTTGTATTTCTAATTGAAAATTTTTTAATAGAACGGTCGTTAGTTGATAAGCATTTTGTTTAAATACAAATGGGTGATCACACAACAAATTTATAGCTTTTTTACATGAATGCTACTCAATAATAAAGAGATGATGAGTTAGGTAATGTTACAAGTTGAGAGTGAACCGAAAAAAATACCGGTATCTCGAGTTAAAAGCTGAAGAAGAGAAGAAAGTAGAAAAAGGAGCAAAAGGATGCGGTTCAAGAGAGAAAGAAGGGGAATACAAAACATTGTTTCCGCATTTAAAGCAAGACAATAATAAATTCTTCCAATATTTTTGCATGAGCCATGAAAAATTTGTGAACTACTATCGCATATAGAAAGAATTACTTGGCAACCCCCTCAAACACACCCGCAGCAGCCGTTCTGCGCATGCGCAGCCCTTCGACGCTTCAGAACCTTAGGAAAAAATATCTTTCAAAGAATTCTGAGGCAGTTCGATTCCGATCTGAAGCTTCGCTTCAGTTCTGATCTGAGGCAGTGAGAGATGCCAGGTACAAATGTTCGTTTTCGATTTCAGTCAGACATTTCGTTTCTGATCTGACGCGTCGGTTCTGAAACAGTGTGCGGCATGCTTAAGAAATTATTTGGAAGTTGGAACACCAAAATTCTAAAGCCGAAGCATTAAATTGCATGGGGGAGACACATTTTACACAATTCACACTAGTCAAAATCAAATACTTGTATTACTGCAAATACGCTAATAGCGACACATCACAATTCATTAAATGCTCAAGATCTTCTAATGTACTAACGAACGTGTTTCTTTTTTCTGAAAATTAAGAAGAAAATCTGAAAATTGTATACAATAAAATGTGTTCCATATTCAATTTTACATACACTGTTTTAGTTTCATAAAAATTGCACTATAGTTCAAAAAAGTTATGCCTGGGTGTAACTTAAACTCCAGAGCCCTATTATTGATGCCACAGTACTTTAAAGCTCAACTCGTTCTATCCTCGCCTTTGATTAAAGTTTCGTAAAAATATGATTTTGGGTAGAGAAGTATTAACAGAGGGCAACATATATGACGAAATAATTTACGCACCATTTCCCTAATTACTAGAGGTGGTGAACTACAAGTTTGGCCAAATCTCGAGAAAACTCTCTTACCTCGTCTGCACACTAATACAGTCCGTCTCTTCCACTTTGAAACTTAACAGTAAGACTGCGTGAGGTCATCCTATTTTCAATTTTATGAACACTTAAACGCATTTTTACCTTTGTAGCGTAGTCCCTTGCATTGATTGTTCACAAACCTCGATTCTTTAGTAGTCTTATACGTCTACTCCAACATTTTTCACCTGCTCCACAAACTCTTTACTCAATATGCACCTAATAGGGTTAAAACTCAAGTAATTGAAAACAATTAAATATTCGGTATATGTATTTCACAAAATGACCAATACTCAACACAACAACTATTCACATATCCGTAAAATACTTACTTGATGCGACTGCTATGTTTGAAGGTGTGAGAACGCCAACTCGCCTCCGCAGCAGTTTTTTTCAGGCAACAGGCAAATTTTGTAACACTTCCTTGAGTGGGCCACCCCACTTTTTTCACGCCTTTCAGTATCTATCTAATTTGACAGAAGAACTAGCTTCGAGCACTATTTCAATTTTTTCCTCAAAAAAACTACTTTCTAGTAAGTCAATTTCTAGATTACCAAAGGAATCGAGAAATATAATGAAAGAGCAATCTATCCTGAGTACGTTGAT
>JACJUY010009638.1:22076-32273 GCA_014220935.1 Platorchestia sp. MABIK | reverse complement strand
AAAGACTATGTTCTGTGCCAGTTAGTTCTGGAAGTTTCTCGCCGCCAAAAAGCGGGTAGGCGAGACAACTAGTAAAAATTCCTCAATTATCTATCATAATAATATTAACCGTATGTTAACTGGCATAGCACTAGTAGAAATAATTGAAGAGATATGAGCATAAAAACTGAAAAGTAGGCATAGAAGACACGCATCCAAGGCCTAGTTATAACACATGAAAGAAGAATATGAAAGAATATCTCCCTTGGGATGCCAGGTCTCAACGCATATAGATTGAGCCATTCATATGGAGTGGCAGGATGTCTACTGAAATAAAATTACTTTTTACTATCTTCAACAGCAAAAAATGAGTACCTAATTTTTGAAGGCCCGAATTTCATGGTCCTTCACCAAGTATTTTTCAATAATTGATACTAATCGATCGAAAGACAAACGAGGGCGTTTCAATGTTTATTGTCTCGTCGATGTAGTACACCGTCCAATCGAGAGCCACAATTCCAGCTCTCTGCATCATAGCAGAACGAAAGGCAGTGCGCCCACACAGTGAACGCCGTAATGTCTAGTGGATTTACGAGACTAAGCATAACAATAATTATAATAGTAATAATAATAATAATTAAAATAGTAATAATAATAATAATAATAATAGTTTCAAATTATTGAGTTCTTTCGGTAGAGATCGATCTAAAACAAACAATGTATACTTATTACGAGAAAGAAATCAGAGTTCAGAATACTATGAAAAGCTTTGAATTTACATAATATGACGGCAAATGTTGGCTATAATTTCACAGGCTAGTTATAAGTCTGAGCTAAGCGTACATGAAGAATACGAAAATAAGATGCACAACAGTGCTAAATAAAAGAATTTCTATAATCACATCGAATGAAACCTATATGCTGTTCACGGAATTCCTTGAATCTAAGTCACAGTTTGCAAAGCAGTGTCCGAGCTAGGTAAGATCACAAGCGTAGATGCTTACGCTTCAAAATTGTTCTTAGTGTTC
This sequence comes from Platorchestia sp. MABIK, assembly GCA_014220935.1. Classification (NCBI taxonomy): domain Eukaryota; kingdom Metazoa; phylum Arthropoda; class Malacostraca; order Amphipoda; family Talitridae; genus Platorchestia; species Platorchestia sp. MABIK. The sequence goes on along the minus strand of JACJUY010009638.1, from coordinate 31,266 downwards.
GGATACTGGAATGCAGGATGGCGCTTACATTTTTTACATAATGAATGTTGTCCACACGTCCAGATGCAAGTAATCGGCCTATAATGAGTAATTTGAGTCAGTAATACACGCAATACCAAAAATTTGCAAAAGTGAACCATTTTTCCCCGACGTTTACAAAAATTTTGGAATTTTTCTCTATTTTGTGTCCTCCAATCCTGAAATTACATCCTGCTTTGCAGGAATATTTACCCATAAACTGAGGCAAATTTCAAATTTTGGGAGAAATAATTGTTTTTAAAAATCTTCATACTTAAACAGATATGTACATTACTTTACATTTCCTTACACTAATTTAACAAAACTAGGCATAATAAACTACATTGCTCGAGGACCTCCAGTTAGTACACAACCACCACGGTCAAGCGAAGCTCCAGCTGTGCGATCTAGATGAACACCTCTGAAGATACAAACCGCTGGAAATTTGAAATACGTGGCGAATTGTAGTTCGATCACTGATTATTTCACGAGAACCATTTGGGAATGAAAATTTACCCTTGAACATGCGTTTACTTGTTTCAACATTCAATGCAACATAATTTTTCATTAAAATTTTACTTGCATTGATAAACAGTTTTGAAAAATTTTTGTTGAGAAACAGATTCAATTGGAGCAGCTTTTTAAAGTTGATAGTTTATTAACAGATTTTCAAATTTCTACCTACAACTGGTGTCGCATACATATTTATCCTCAAATGAATCTGTTGAAGTCTAGGGTAGGTAAAATAATAGGAACTATATTCATGTACTTCATAACTCAACCTCACAAATCATTGATGAAATTGTTAATGTATATAAACACTGGGCATTTATTGATGTACCAGTAATTTAAGAAAGAAAGAAAGAAAAAAAGAAATATAGAAAGAAAGGAAGAAAGAAATTATTTCCGTTTATTTAAAAAAAAATTGACACATGAGATGCATGACAACATATATGATTTTAAAAATTTCTTAAAATAACTTGCGTTAGACAAACGTATCATACGGGGCGTGCTAATAGACAAACCATACGAGGTGTGCTAATAGATTAACCTTGTCAAGGGCCAATTAAATGAAAAATATCACCTCTTGGATATTTTATACTCCAAGAGATGGCTGACAACTTATGGATAATTTAAATACTACTAGAGGATTATTTTGAATTCTTAAATCATTAGTTGAAACGAAGTTAGAAAAGAAAAATAACGCTTTACCGAATCAGATTGAAACACCGTCGTAAATGACTATCAAGGATTGAGGAAAGATTAGTCACAAAGTAATTTATAAAGAACATCAGCAGTATCACGCTACACAACACGCACATCTAGAAACGCGTAAGCAAACTTATACACAAAATGAAATTCATGGCTTGTTGAACATACAGACAGAAAGATAATTTTTTCACGAGTCACATGCTCAAATTGCTCTTTATTGCATTTGCCTGCTTAAATATTTGATTTTTCCTACTTACAGGAACGTCCTCTGGGGTAGAGATAGATCTATTTTTGAATCATTAAGGAAGTGCAATAAATGTATTTATTTATGAAATGTGGTTCAGTGTCAACTGGTAGCAGAGCTTTAGGTAAAGTGTATTGTGTCATGAGGTTTTGTTTTTACGCAAAAAATAGGAATAGAAACATTCGAGTATACATGCATAGGTGTGCGTATTGATATAAATGAACATGTTCATGTGCACACACACATAGATACACATGTATGCGTGCGTATACACACACACACGCATACACGCACACACACACACACACGTATTCATATATATACGTATTGAAAATGAATATAAGAAAATGATAATAAACATAAAAAAAATCATGTTCTTGCTACATCTAAAATGACAGTCAAGCTCAGAGTAATCGTAAAAAATAACCTGAAGAAAAATAAGCAAATGGAGAAAAAAATTCAGAACGTGAAAATTAACTGGTTTCTAATTCCCTAACAGAAAATTCAAAAAAACTCACGTTACAGTCGAGGAATAACAACAACAAAAAAACATCTCGGGTTTCACATCCTCTCGGTATTCTCCGCAACATCATAAGGGTATGGGTACATGGGATAAAATGGACAGTGTAAGCCGGATATCACTTATGAGTACCAAATATCTACGAAATTTAGGCAGAATTACTAAACAAACATACACGCAAGATGAAAATTCGTAGCTTGTGCAACATGCAGACAAAAAGGTAATTTTTCCACGATTCATGGGGTCAAATTGCGTTCCATTTCATTTCTCTAATTGTATTTATTATTTTTTCTATTCACGTAAACTCCCTCTGGGGTTGTGATAGATCTATTTTTGAATCATTTAGCGCGTGTTTTCGAGAAGTAAAGTTAAAGTCTAGAATGACTTATTGGTGTACATAAGGTTCAAATTAAAGCTTAGAAATGAGAAATCATAAATTCAATATTTATACTAGCGGCCTTCAACATGGCATTTCTGGCCTCGTACAAGCAGTGTAATGTAGGTATAGGAGGCATTGCTCGAGTCACACCTAGTTTCGTACACCGCATCGAGATGTTAAATGAAATTTCTGGATTCTCTAAAAAATTATACTCATACTATGCACTGACGTAGACAACTAAATTTCTTATCAACACGGATGAATTTCTAGACAAAGTGACATTTCCTCAGCCGTCCATCAAGCTGTGCAGAACGGTGAAAGTACGTTTGAGTCTCAAAAAGCGGTAGCATATATTTAAGTGGTTCTGGAGAGTTGAGAATGCTGCGGTTCAGAGAAGTAGAGAAGTGAGTGTGGGTGAAGCAGTGTGCGCAGAATCGCGCTGGACACAGATGTAAAATCCGGTATCAGTCGGGATTCGTACCCAGAAATGTATTGATACTCAAGGCCATCAGTTCGAATGTTTAATTTAACCTTTGGACCATTTAATTTCAAGGAAAAGCATTCTCGTTTGCGAAAACGGATTTAACCTTTACTTTTCGCGAAAATCAAACCTCGTGGTTGAAAAATAAATTTTCTATGAGAGTTCAAAGTGTGTGTACATTTTTAAAGCAATTTTAAAGCATAAACCTAGGCTTAATTATTTGTTCACTTTTTATCAATAACCGTGTAGAAAACGTCATTTGTCACAAAGAGCCTTGAATTCGTGAGGTGCTGCGGGCCCTGCCACTATTGTTATCGTAGCATGAACTGATCGGGCGATGCCAATGAAAACATTTAATTCGAAGACCCCCGTATTAAGGTTGCTCACTTGCTGAAAGCGGCTACCGCCGATTTCGACCATGAATTTAAACGTAGGAATCGTTCTACTGCAGGTGTGACATCGCCAAGGTGCCTGAAGATCTCCACCACCGGCGAGATCAAGGTCGAAAGGAAGGCAAGGGAGGTGACACTTAATTTAGAGTTAGAATCCAAGTTTATCAGCACCCCGACGATAACGAAGACCACCAGGAAGCTAGTAGTAAAGAAAGCATAAAATGCAAATTTTTGAGGCGTTTTAACGAAAACCTCACCAAGCGGGACTTGGAATATAACTTAAGAAAGATTTGTAACATGTCTCCATCACGTCTTTCTCTCGGACTGCTCAAAATTCTTGTTTTCCGTAGGACCTTTGTGAAGGCGATACCCAGCCTCCTGTGGAGAATGAAACTTTTCGACTCATCAGCGCATTCATAATTTAAAATCTATTCTGATTGTATTAAGATAAAATACTGAAACAGCTTGAGAGTATTCTTCCTCGTTTCCCTTGATTCTGGACTTCGCTGGATCGACTCGCAGTATTTTTTGGGTACAATACTAACACTGCAAAAATTAGTTAGCCTAAAATTCAAGAATCCAGTTCAGAAAAACTAAAAAACATGACTGATATATATACCTTCAGTAAAAACTGCATGGCAATGACTGCTTTTCTTCGCAATCAATCCTAGTTCCTTTCCGGTCGACCTTTACGTTTAATTTAGACTGATTGCCTCGAGCTCATGCGTTTTCACAATGCATCAGCCGTTCACGTTTATGACAAGCGGCAGTCCAACAGGACCCATAATTCACAATAGCGTGCCGCTGGCATTGCTGTGTATGTGTGCTGCCTCCGCTAATCTCACGTCGCCATTACCACGGCGACACGAGACACATGAGTCGGCAGTCGGAATTGGCCGTAGCGGGTCCAGACTTCAGAGTTGCCAGCTGCGCAGAAACTTTGTATGGAAACGGTGACATCATTCACGTCTGCTAAATGAAGAAAACTATCGTTTTTATCGTTCAAGTGGCTAAATATTATGAATCTAGCTATAAAAAATGAATGTACACTTCATACAGTTACTTGTGTCCTTTTTGTGTTTGTAGTTACGAAGGAGGAAACAATCTTTTCAGGTGATCCAGAGAATTTAATTCTAAATGTCGCAATATTATCTGAGGCCTCCTGCGATTGGCCAGCCCAGGTCGTCAGTCAGGTGTAACAGCGTGTGCGGTAAGATGGGTGGTGTAGCAACTCCCTCTGTGTCACTCCACTTTTCTCTCGGCTCTGCTTTAATATTAACTTGCCCTACTGACGGACTGCTATTGTATGTTAAATTCGGAGGAAATCCCGGTGACTGTTATTCGCTGCTAATTCATCGTTCTTTATACTTCTGCGCATCAATGGAGCTACAAAAGATGCCGATGCTTTCTTAATCGCGTTATTTCTGTCTTTGACCTCAGCTAAGAAAGTTTCTATTTTCTTAAGCGCTCCAAGTCAGTCGCTTTCACGCCCGACGCATAGCACAGAAGCAGTCTCTGTCACGGGAAGTTTGTTGACGGTCACTGGACTTAGGGATACATCTACCAAACATTTGTTTGGCGTGAATACATGGTTTTTGGTGGTCTTGTAATTACATTGAAATAGTGGCATTCAAATGCAAACTTGAAAATATTTTCTTGTTATCAACGGAAATCATTATTTCGTCAGTGTTGTTAGAGAACATTGTGCCGCATGGTTGCAAAATGCAAGAGTAGAGCGCTCCTTATCTCAGTACTTCTTTACTTGCCTGCGTTCTACTCGAACGGCTCGCACGAAATGACGGAGTGTATCTCAGACGTTTAGGCGGATTTTAAAGGCTGTCTAACATCCGGCCATAGCACCGAAGCGTACTCACGGAAGTAGGTTCTGGTGAGTTTGACATGTTTCTTCTGCAGCAATTAGTTAATGTGTGGTGGCTGGGGCTGGCTAATCATTAGTGTTAATGAAAGCAGGTGTGGTCAGTGTTCGAATAAATTAATTGCCGATGTTTTCTGGAAAATCTGCAGCGAAAAATGATAAGAAAGAGGCTTCTTCCATGAAGATGCACGTGCGCGGCACAACAGGATTTGCGATCACGTGCACTGCGTCGGCCTTCGGCAACGTGCGAGGCACTCATTTGTCAGCTCTACTACGGCAACAACAGGCCATTATAGACGTGCGGAGTTTTTAACGTCAGTTGACTACTGGTGTACACAGGAAGCCACGCCCATGAGAGTAACTGCGTGCGCAACTGCAGCTGATGCTTATACACGTAGTTACCGCCTGCAGTCAATGCAATCAATGTAGTGAAGAGAGCGGCTACAATATAGACAAGCTCTTGGTAGCTACAGATCTATTTTTCAAGAGCTAAGTTCTGATGAGAAATTATTCTAAAAGTATATGTGGCTCTAAGTACCTATATTTCAGCAGCTTATCCACAAAGTAACTGAAAAAAATTCAGAAAGAGAATACAGTAATGAGAAACTTCATCCCACCAGGAGCTAGATTAGGAAGCTACGTTATCGTAGATGACACATTTCAAAAAGCTGAGAAGATCGTCAACCATAGTTTTGGTTAGTACACGTCGTCAGTTCCAGCACCAAAGTTTTTGTTTTCTTCAAGACCATATTTTCAGTTCTGTAGTTCGAATTTTAGTTTTTATTGCTTCCACTGTATAATTTAGGACACTGTCAGAAATGTTCCAGTACGCATCATCTCTAGAGTTTATATTTTTATATTCTTTCAAATTGGTATTCAATAAATATGGAACATTTTTGTACATTTCGATTAATATCACAACATCATCTCCTGAGAACACCATCGTGTATACTCGACAGTAATAACCCGCACAGCACTTGCTGCCTCATTTCCACCGGCAATCTTGCAGCTGCAGTCAATAGAATCAAGACATGCTTGATCGCTGATGTTGACTACAGCGCGGCTGTGAGTAGTCAAAAAGTGGGCGGGGCGTTGAGAAAATGGGCGGCGCTTAGTGCACCAGTAGTCAACTGACGTTAAAGACTCCGCACGTCTGTAATGGCCTTACCGCGGCGGTGGTCGAGTGTCTCACAAAGCCTCTGTTTGACGCTTTGTCCTCGCCGCTTCACTTCAATATTTAATGAAGCCTGTCGTTGTCTTCAAACTGGCTCCGTTTTTTGAGGATGTGTCCACCAGGTAGTAATAAAAAAGAAAAACTCAATCGCTGTTACCGAGGTTTGGTTGGCCAATAGTGATCTGAGGCCGCTACGAACTTGACCAGCGCGCAACAGAATAGGTGAATTCTCTGCATCACCACTGCGGCCAGTGAGATCGATACAAAAAGTGTATTTGGTCCTAGTCATCTGTTTCCTTGCTTACCGAAACGGAATTGCAATTCCATGGCGCTAGTACAGTGTTGTGATACTCTCAAGAATTCACACGGAATAAGGCTCGTAAAATGATTTGACTATACAGGTGAACTCCGAGAACAATGTTTTCAAGCGCTCTACTTACTGCTGTACCTAAGTCCACGGATTTTCCATTCACAACCAATTCAAGAATAGTTTCAAGTTTAGAGGGACAATGTTCTTACATTGCGAGTATATTAAATTGAATTAAGTGTTGGCATTGCATATAATGCAAGGGACATTTTTATCACAATTGCACCAGTGTGATGCGTAATTTACGTTCGCTGAATGTGTGTTGCCATATGACTGTACGGCTTCCCCCTTGGCGGAGGCGTATGTGTTGCCATGGTGATGTAAGGAGAACGGGGCAACTGAGATGCTCCGCTCCGCTGCTTGCATTTCAATTTAGAGGCCTCAGCAAAACATTTATTTCAGGCCAAACTTTTAATTTTGTTCAAAACCAGCAGTTCGACTGAATAAAAGTCACGTTTTGGTTGTCTTAAGAAAAAACTACGTCAAAATGAACTTTTCAAGACGTTTGGTATTCTCGTAATTAAGAAGCGAACCTGTCTCAGCTTCGAGCTTGTAATTTCAAATGGCCGACGGCATCAGTAATGCTGCCGCCTTTTCTTAGTTACGGGAGGAACATTGGTAATTATTACCTTTCAATAAATATGAAGTACTATGGTCTAGTCAATGCTGAATGAAGAAACTCAATATTCTGCCTCAGACAGCACGATAAAATGTCTAGCTTGAGAAGTAAAAGAAATCAAACCAAGCATTGCACACAAAGAAACTGTTAAGATTACTCTCTTCCCAAATTTAGTTTTGCTACAAACGGAAAAGCAGAGGACCTTTCATCACTTCACCTGCTGGTTTTCCATGTTAGAAGTTTTCAGATGACCAAATGAACGGACCAACTTGTTTTATGGGATGAGAACTAATTTCACTTCGTAAAACAAGCGTTCGTGCATGGCAAATACGAAATGTTATAGTTCAAAAACATTTTTGGATTCTTCTTTACTTACTACTTGGTCTGCTAAGTCACATAGGCTTCCTGATAGGTTGGAACGTCTAAAAAAGTGCCCTCGTGAGTTTCCTCGGCACATACAGTTCTTACCTCACGTTTTCACCTTCACGTCTCCTGGCTGCGACTCTCGTGCCTTGAAGGTGTTGTACATTCTGAGGAGTTCAGGCATCTGAACTGTTGGACATTCTGCTGCAGTGTTCGATGCAATGAAACCTATTTTTGTCGCGGTGACGAATGTAAATTCAAATGATATTGACTACAATGTCATACAACACATGTTACAGATCTTGATCTGTATAATTCAGAGAACAAAATGTAAGCTATTTGTTGGTAAGATATGCTCCTACTTCCGGCGTGTTTTTCAGAGTTTTTCAAAAAGCAGCTCTGAGTAGACTTGAATACAAAATACAAAAAAAGTAGGTTGGTGTATTCTTACCTTAAATTAGCCATTGCCTCAAATTTAGGTGCTCTATCGTGCTCAATCTTACTGTCTCTATTTAGTGTATGCCTGAACGGACGAGATTTGACGAGTGTTGTGAGCAACAACTGGAGACAAAATTGCAATTCATTGTTAATGAACTTCGGATGAAGTTCATGACTATACCATTTCCAATCCAATTTCCTCCTAGTGAAACTAAATTTCCTCCTATTGAAATTGAATTTCCTCCTAGTGAAACTGAATTTCCTCCTAGTGAAATTGAATTTCCTCCTAGGGAAATTGAATTTCCTCCTAGGGAAATTGAATTTCCTCCTATTGATATTGAATTTCCTCCTATTGATATTGAATTTTCTCCTATTGAAATTAAATTTCCTTCCTAGTGAATTTGTATTTCCTCGTGATAATATAAATTAATAATAAAAATTGTTTATATTTTCTGTAGCTATGGGGATGAATGAGAAAATCTGCAATAATGGTATACCATATATTATAATTATAATTTCCATGTAAACAATACCATGTCATATATAAATCATGCTTTTAAATCATTTCCATAGTCACAACCCAAAGATAGGTGAAAGCTAAAATATATACTTGTAAACACTTGGCATAAAAGTTAAATAATGTAACAAGAGAAACTTATTTATTATAAGACGCTGGATCTTATTTATTATGAGACACTAATATATATTGGAAGATTAGGGCATGAGCGTTTGGTAGAGCATTTGTAAAGCTGTTTCAGGCAGGAAATTTTTAACTTCATTTAGGATTCCGATGGATATTGATAATTTAGAACTAATTTGAGCGATGTGCTCTCTGAAGGTCAGATGTTTATCTATTGTGATGCCAAGAAACTTACATGAGTTGGTTTCTTCGATTTCACCATTGCCAATTTTAATGCGTGGGAGATATATATTTTTCTTGTATGAGAATGTAATATATTTTGTTTTATCGATATCAAGGCTTATTTTATTGGCTTTTAGCCACAATGAAACCTTATGGAGTTCATTATTTATACTATCCGCAGTCACAGCGGGATTTTGGTTCGGAAGGACCGCAGAAAGCGTACTGTCATCGGCAAAAAGTATGAA
>JACJUY010009636.1:0-32284 GCA_014220935.1 Platorchestia sp. MABIK | reverse complement strand
TTACCCTTTTGTCAGGGTAATTCGGGAAGGATCTAAGATGGGTTCTAAAAAATGGCTAGCCGGTTTAAAAATGTTAATATCCATGTTTTTTAAATTTGATTTCTTGTAAAAAAAAATGGTCAATATGCAGTTTAATGCATTCACGGAAATGAAAAATTCCATTCCAAAGAATCACTAGGTACAAATTTGAAAAAGTTTTAGAAGAATGACATTCTGCTTGTTGATGCGTTATTTTTGAGTTATTCAAGTTTTGAATTTTAGTCTTCCATAGCAGTTGCGTTGCGCGCTTGAGCTGTTAAGAGTACGCTTGGGTACTTTGTAATTTATTATTAGCCAACCCCGCGGAGCCTGAACCCACTTCTAGGATGCTTTAGTACATAACACAATAATGGTTATCACTCAAAAATATTAGTGGGACTAGGGCAGTGAATACTGAAATCAATATGCAGTTGACATCAGTTTCAATATGGTAGAACATTAGCAAAAGCGTAGGTATGAATACCGTAGATTCAAGTATTCACTTCCCCAGCCCCGCTAAAATTTTTGGGTGATAACGTTTATTGTGTTGTTAACTAAAGCATCCTAGAAGTGAGTTCAGGATCCGCGGGGTCAGCTAATAATAAATTACAAGTACCCAAACGTATTCTAACAGCTTCAGCTCAAGCGCGCCACTGACTGGAACTGCTATGGGACACGAAAATTTCAAAGCTAAATAACTCAAAAAAAACGCATCAGCGAGCAGAATGTCATTCGTGTAAAACATGTTTAAGGGTACCATCTGGGACTTTGACCTTTTTTCGTCTGATTCGCTTGAAAATTGGTCAGTATATGTATTTTTTGAAAGTAAACCTTTTTACTCGTGTCATTTTTTCAATTTATGACTTACTTTTTTTATTTTTTACGAAAAATGAGTTTTTTCATACATTTTTATGTATATTTCAAATTGTATTAACTCATTGAGTTTTGATGCTAGAACAAAACCAAAGACAGTTTTAGAATCCTTGGAACATTTCTAAGAAAAGTTATCAAGTTAATTTTTGAATTTTGAAATGATTTTTTTGTGATATGCGAAACTTTATAATAACAATCATTTGAAATGTTTTTATAAAGTTTTTCATATCACAAAAAAATTATTTCAAAATTTAAACATTGACTCAATAACTTTTGTTAGAAATGTTTCAAGGGTTCTAAAACTGTCTTTGGTTTTGTTCTAGCATCAAAACTCAATGAGTTAATACAATTTGAATGGTATAAATGTATTATTATTCATGAGAGGCCAAAAAGCAAATATACTATTGAATTGCAATATCACTGACAATTTATGCACATGAGTGCAGTTTCTTTGATCAATTTTTATGTGCAAATAATGTGCAATCTTTTCCTTGTAAATTTCAATATAACATAAGAAATTTCGTGTATAAAAACATATAGAAATATATTTTATTTGAGTACTCACCATGTAGCTCATACAGTATATTGGTCCGGGATTTTCAACTTTTGTCGTCCGATTCGCTTGAAAATTGGTCAGTATATGTATTTTGTAAAAATAAACCTTTTTTACTCGTGTCATTTTTTCAATTTAGGCCTGACTTTTTTATTTTTTATGAAAAATGAGTTTTTTCACACATTTTTATGTATATTTCAAATTGTATTAACTCGTTGAGTTTTGATGCTAGAACAAAACCAAAGACAGTTTTAGAATCCTTGGAACATTTCTAACAAAATTTATCCAGTCAATTTTTGAATTTTGAAATAATTTTTTTTGTGATATGCAAAACTTTATAACATTTCAAAAAATTGTTATTATAAAGTTTCGCATATCACAAAAAATTTATCAAAATGTTCAAATTGAAATGAATAACTTTGTTAGAAATGTTCCAAGGATTCTAAAACTGTCTTTGGTTTTGTTCTAGCATCAAAATTCAATGAGTTGATACGTCTTGAATGGATCCTATTGCGACAAAAAAAAAAAAAAACTCGAATTTTTATGATTTTGGCCCCCTTTTGGACCTCCCCTGGGGGGGGGGTTCTGGTGTCCGTAGCGCCATAATATTTCATGGCACATTAACCCATACCATGAGGATCCTTTTTCAACAAAAAAAAATTTGAGTCAGGGGTGCCGCGGGGACCCCATTTTGCCTCAGATGGTACCCTTAAATGTGTTCCTTTAGTGATTCTTTGGAATGGAATTTTTAATTTCTGTGGGCGCATTAAACGGCATACTGACCAAACAATGTGAAAAAAGTAGCATGGTTCTTTGGTTACATAAAATATATTAATATCCAGGTTTTTCTAGTCATCATTTTCTGTAAAAAAAACATGTTTTCAAAAAAAACATGTTTAAAAAAACTGCGTGTGTTTTTTAGGTCACATAAAATATATTGTTTTTTAGTCATGATTTTTTGTGAAAAAACAGCATGGTTTTTTATGGTCATATAAGATATATTAATATTCATATTTATTAGTCATGATTTTTTGTTACAAAAATTTTTTTCTAAAAAAAGCATGGTTGTATGGTCACATAAAATATATTAATATCCTTGTTTTTTACAAATGATTTTTTTAAAACATGATTTTTAAAAATATGATGTTTGATTTTTTGTAAAAAACATCTAAAATAAAACAGCATGGTTTTTTGGTCACAAAATTTATTAATATCCAGTCATGATTTTTAAGTAAAAAACGTTTTTAAAAAAAACAGCATGGTTTTTTTTGGTCACATAAAATATATTAATATCCATGTTCTTTAGTCATGTTTTTTTTTGTAATAAAACATTAAAAGGAAACTCTACAGTAAAAGTGGTGGCAGATAACTCACAATTACCAAGAGGAGTCTAAGAGGAACAGCAGGAGCCACAGAACTTATATTGATGGAGTCAAAATTCAGAGCTTATTATCTCTACTCTGTCTGAATATTTTGGTCACATAAAAATGAAATCAGACATAGTAAAGATAGTAAGCTCTGAATTTCGACTCCATCAATATAAGTTCTGTGGCTCTGGCTGTTCCTCTTAGATTCCTCTAGGTAATTGTGGGTTATCTGCCACCACTTTTACTGTATGGTTTCCTTTTGATGTTTTTATTTCAAAAAAATCATGACTTAAAAACATTGATTTGGTCATATTTTATATGACCAAAAAAAACAGACATATATATACCTAACAAAATTTGAGTGTGTGCAAAAAAAAAACGAAAAAAAGCAAAAAAAAACACATAAAAAACATGTTTTTTTTGCAAAAAAAACTGCCATCAAATAAAACCGTTTTTTTGCATCACTACCCATAGTGCAACACTCCACGTTGATGCCGCCAGTCCAGGGACGGGTGTAATGTTGATGCCGCCAGTCCAGGGACGGGTGTAACGTTGATATCGCCTGTAACGGGTGTAACGTTGATACTGCCAGTCCAGGGACATGTGCAACGTTGATACCGCCAGTCCAGGGACGGGTGTAACGTTGATATCGCCTGTAACAGGTGTAACGTTGATACCGCCAGTCCAGGGATGGGTGTAACATTGATACCGCCAGTCCAGGGACGGGTGTAACGTTGATGCCGCCAGTCTAGGGACATGTGTAACGTTGATACCGCCAGTCCAGGGTCATGTGTAACGTTGATACCGCCAGTTCAGGGACGGGTGTAATGTTGATGCCGCCAGTCCAGGGACGGGTGTAACGTTGATACCATCAGTGACGGTTGTGCCTGTTGCAGGTATTTCTACATCACGTTCCTGCGGGACCCTGTGCACCGCTTCCTCAGCGAGTACCGCCACGTGAAGCGCGGAGCCACGTGGCGCAACGCGCGCCTCTCGTGCGGCGGCCGCCCTGCCACTCGGGTGAGTTGTACCTCTGGGGCTGTGGCATGCACTGCTGCAGCTGAAGTTGTGCAGAGATAGTTGTGTAGGAGCATCAGCATGCTGAGGTACGGGCATGAGTGTTCTCGTGTCGTGTATCAGCACGAGTGCAGTAAGGGAGGACGACGCGATTTGCTAGTGGAACTACCCGCCCCTATATTTCACGCCGTGCGGAGCTCATGGGAGTATCTGTCTGTACTGACTTACTGATGACGTACCTTCGTTACAGTACACAATGCGGTCATACATATTACCATGACCATGTAATTCGTGTTGACGATTTTATGATCGAGTTAATCTTGGATTGTTGAAAGCATTGCGTTGTGAAAATTGAAACCTTCATCAGTTGGGCGACACTTCACTGTTTTCCTGGAAATCTCTCTCAGGGAAGCACAGCTTATTGGATCGATGAGAATTTAGCGTTTCTCAAAGGTGGGTGTGAGGTCCCTGATGAAAACTTAATTCAAGTAGGCTTTCCTCTTGATGAGGCTTTATTATTACCTCTGCACTAGGAAATAAAAAAGAATAACTTTAAAAGAGGAACTCGGTTCTCCACCAGTTACAATCGGCATAAATGTAGAACAAAAACGGGATAAATTTACTAGGTAGCTTTATGAATATTCAAATTGGAGTCTAAGTAAAATAATGTCGAATTTATCACTAAATAAACCACATTTTAGGAAGTACACAACGTAGTAAAATACTTTTTACTCAGGCACAAAAATTTGTAGAATGTAAAGTAACAATGAAACGACTGGTTTAGGGATGAAATTGAACATTTTAGTTATTCCAGACTATGGTCTACTTCTTTCAGCTTGTATGTCAGCAAAACGGTGTAATAATGCACCAAGCACTTTAATAGTGCACTGAATTACTCTGTACGTTACTGTGTTTTTGCTGCCATTCTCCACTGTTTTTGAATTCTATTCGTGTGTTTTTCTAGCACAGAACACGTTGACCTTCTGTGTCTAACACTACATCCTTGTCAACTTCGTCAAATCTTCTAGCGTTTTATGAAGTTTTCTGGTTATTTTTTTGGTTTTGAAGTATTAAATTGTTCTTTGTGATATGACCCCCTCTGGGGGATACAACTATTGTGTCTATGAGAATTAGCACTCCCAGGGGTATTATGTGAGGGCCCGAGCTAAACGTTAGGTAGGCTTCCTTTTTGTTGAAATAGAATAGGTTCTATTTTGATACGGACCATCTTTTATCGGTTCACTGCTGTCCTGTTTTTCAGCACCCACTACTTTCTTCTTCAACTTTTTTTATGAACTTCTTTCTTAGCTTACTGTTTCTGTGCACCTTGTGCATAGATTCCACGTTCCCTCAACTCCATACTAAATGGTGCCTTCCTCCTACCTCTCTTGGAATATCTTTTTTGTGGTTAAGGGAGGCTAAACCTTTCCAATATAATAATAATTATAATAATAATAATGATAATGATAATTTGTGAAATGACGTATCAAGTAGGGAATGAGAAGCATCAGAAAAATATCACGTCACTTGTTGCCTGAGTCTCTGTTGTGGGGTTAGATGAACGGTTAGGTAGGCCTTATTTTTCATTCTTTACGTCTTCGTCTCGCTTGTGGGGGATGCCGGCAAGCTATGCAACCGGCCTCTGGCACGAGTGTCTTCATTCGGATTCCACCTGTTTGTCTTAACGAGTTGCTTATGCCTTCTTTTGCCAGTGTTGTGAATTATGACAGTCGGGATAACCAAATTTTATGCCGTTGTTGTTCCACTCAAACTTGAAGTCAACCAGTGGTTGTGTCTTAACTGAGTGAAAACGGGATAAATTCGAAAATGGGCTGGGAGTTGTCAACTTGTCATTGCAGGGTGTAATCTGTCCGACCACACTCAGTTATTTTCGTGGACCTCAAAATCGCCAACAACATTTAGCGGTTCGGGTTTATTTTCCTGATAAGGATTCATCGTTAACATTATTCACGATACTGCATGGGGGGCACTATAACGAGACATAGCTTTGCATTACCACTTTGTTGGATATTATATCTTGTGTTATCAAACAATTCGATCCGTGGTATTTCTTTGTTAGGTCAAGGCCTTTATCCAAAATATATGAGAAAATGATAAAGGTAACCAAAGTCGAAAGTAATCTATGAATTAGTGCTTTGGTTGAAATAAAGTGTTTTTGTTATGTTGAGGACCAACTTTTTTTGGTTCACTGCTGTCCTGTTTTTCAACACCTACTACTTTCCTCTTCTTCTTTATTCTTGTTTCATTATCTTATTTCTCAACTAACTGTTTCTATGCCCTTTATGCATAGGTTAAGCATTCGCTTAACTCCATACTAAATGGTGCCTTCTTCCTCCCTCTCTTCGGATCGCATTTGTTGCAAATAGGGAGGCTTAAACTAACTAATAATCTAATCTAATTAGTGTTCTGACGTTTTGAACTGTTTGGATACAAAACATCACTTCCAATAATACAAATAAAAAAGACTTGAAAAACTAGTGTGGTACATTTACACGTACACCGATTTATGCAAATAAATAATCATTGCTAATAATGCATCAAATACATCCGTGAAGTGATGCAAAATTTAAACACAATTTAGTAAATCTAAATACCACCTCAAAACTGTATTATTTCGAATTTACTCATGACATGTCCTTATGTAATTTGATGGTATTCATTTGCGCGTGTGCTCGTGTGCTGTTCTCAGTTTGTAACCTTGACTTGGCCAATGGCATATTCCCTGTGCTAATAGCAAGCAAGTTCAAATAATGTCAGCGCACATAATGGAGTTGTGTGTGTAGATGAATACGATATGATTGGGTATCTAAAGTAGCAAATGTTCTCATTTTGTACTCATCAGATTCTAATTTCACTTTCAATAACTTCCACCATTTCTTGTTGATACTAAACATTGAGTCAGTAAGTCTATTGGGGGAATGATCTATGGCATCCATTGTCTGCACATTAAATTCTGAGATTATTACACTGTTACGGAAATATTTTCGTAACATTCTTTCAAAACACAAATATTTTCCAAAAAGTAGAACACATGCGTTTAATCACTGAGGTAGATGCAACGCATGAAAAATTGCAGCAGTGCATGGATTAGGCTTTCAAGTGTAAAATTAAGTGTAAAATGGATGAATTCTGTAAGGTGCACTCTTAAAACTTGTAGAAATAATTATGCTTGACAGTAACGAATGTGGAGGTTTTCAGCAATCATAGCTGTTAACTACAGACAATGATGTTTTCCTAATGAAGCTGTATCAGCAGTATTTCGCCTGTGTGCTTTGTCATGCCCAGCTTTCGACTGGCTTTAGCTACATCCGAATTCTCTGGTTTATTCATCAGCTTGATCTACACCCATTGCTGAAAAGCTGCTGCGTACTTGACATTGGTGATTTTCAGGAGGAGATTGGCTCGTGCTACGATGGTGAAGTTTGGGATCATCCAACATTGGAGGAATTCATGGACTGCCCTCACAACCTTGCTATTAACAGACAGACGAGGATGCTGGCAGGTGAGCTGTAGCAGCAGAAAACCTTCATCCATCTATGCTCGGAAGTTGATATATTGTTCCATTATTGTTCTTATGTTCAATGGGGATTAGTACTTCTAGAGAGAAGAAGTGAAGCTCCGAACGGATGGTTAGATAGGCCCACATTTTGTTGAAATAGAACATACTTTTGTGTTTTTACGGACCACCTTTTCTCGATTCACTACTGTCTCTTCAGCACCTCTGGTTTTCTTCTACTTTTATCTTGTTTCATAAATTTCTTTGTTAACTCACTGTCTCTGTAAAGAGAGTCTTGTGTAATAATATACCTTGTGCGTAGACTCCCCGTTCCCTCAACTCCACACTAAATGTTGCCTTTCTCTTTCCTTTGAACACCGTTATTTTGGTTAGAGGGGCTTGAACTAATTTATCTGATCTAATCTTTCGTCCCTACCACCTTGCATCTTACAGGCAGTGTTACCGGCACGTAAGATGTATCAACAGGCTTGTGTGCCAACGTTAAGAATTTTGAGGTTCATCTAGAAAGCAAGTTTTGTCTCTGGCTTTTAGATAGCTGACCGTATACTTTAGAAAACTAGTGCATGTGCATGAGAGAGTAATGGCTTGGCAATCGTATGTGGCAGGCAGCTCTGCCTGATTCCAAACTGTAGCATGAGAAGATTGCGGCTCTGATCCCACCCCCTTTCCTTCCACTCAAAGAACACAACATTGATTAAAATCCATCGTCAAGTGTATTAAGTATATAAACCAAACATCATGAACTAGCAGGTGCGTCGCTGGTGCTGGGAGCTCTCAGAAAGTAGGCAAAATGTGCATTGGCTGAGCACTGAGGGTGGCTATCCCTTCTCTCGACACTGGCGATCTTGTAGAGCGAGTGCAGCAGGACATTGTGGAGAAGGGTTGTTGCACGATTACAGATCTCAGTAGCCATTACTTACTTGGTTAGCGAGACGCATGTCACAGTAACGCAGGGTTGTAGGAGGCTCTCTAACACTGGTACGTCTTCCAGACGGAGACTTAAATGACACAGGGATACAAATGTTGATTCCTCTGTGTGATCAATGGTTCCACTCTGGTGAT
Organism: Platorchestia sp. MABIK; assembly: GCA_014220935.1. Classification (NCBI taxonomy): domain Eukaryota; kingdom Metazoa; phylum Arthropoda; class Malacostraca; order Amphipoda; family Talitridae; genus Platorchestia; species Platorchestia sp. MABIK. The sequence continues at coordinate 23,856 of JACJUY010009636.1, read as the reverse complement.
GATTATGCAGAAAAATTTTGCAACAGATGCTGTATATGCTGCAATAAAGTTATTCCATGGAAGTTTGTTTCCGTTTGGTTAACGACGTAGGGAAACTTGCTTTCTGAATGCGTCTCCTATTTGCTGGCAGAAGATGCTGGCATATAACTTGTGAATTGTGGTTTTATTGCTGTGTTTGAAAATGGTGTTATATATTTCGAAAATATCTTTGCATTGATAATTTTGCTGTAAAATCATCACTAAAATAATGCACAGATGCCCTTCTAATAGCAAGCTTACTGCTGGTGAGCATGTATGATATTTCTGGATTTCGTAGTTTGTGAAGTGACTAGAGCCATCGCTTATTGTAAGCAGCATTAATATGATCATGGTGAAATAATGGGGCCTTAGATACGTTCGAATGGCTTCCTAGATATAAGAGCATATTCTCTGCATATCAAATTCACGATGAATAAAGGTTTCCCAATTCACAATTGTAATAAAGAAAGAAATCTTTAAAGCACTTTATTTCAGCGTTTTGATCCTAAAGACCCTATCACACGGAGCAACCAATTTCTCCTAAAAGCAGCGACGGGTGCCTCTGGGAGCAACTGACAGCAGTTGCTGGGCAAATTCTGGTTTCCACACATGTTCAGAAACCTCGAGCAACGGAGCCAGTGCTCGACTGATCGTCGTAGAGTAAGGATGGTTGCGACACTGCCTCCCACTGAGCCAACATAAACTTGGTCCGCCATTCAATAGATAGTAGAAGGATTTAATAAACGTTCTATGCCATGGAATGCTTAAGTGTTATATCATCAATTAGGTATCATTTTAGGCACATCATTAGTCATAATTGCTGTACAAAATAGAGCAGAATATTACCATCTACCATACATTCGTGATCAGTTTCATTTTCAAATACTGTCACTTTGCCATTATGTTTGAATGTTTATCAGGTAGTATTTTATGATAAAGTGGTCAGAAATATAAAAAGAAAAACCATAAGTTTATAAGTTTATACAGTTTAGCTGAATATGATGTAACCATCAAAGCCATCAAAAAAGTAGAAATACATCACTACCTGCCACAAAAGGGACAGGAAAAAGATGAGTGACTATGAAATCTGGTAACTCGATGTGCATTCATTTTAATTTTCTATCATAAGTTGAGGGTAGAAAAATGGGCTATACTGTATTTGGCTTTCAATGATCAAACCATTTAATATGTTTTTTAGACTTGAACCTAACTATATCGATACCATAAATGAATGAGCTTAATTAAGTAATTGCTGTTTCTTTTGTTTAGTACTGTGCGATAAAAGAAACAAATTATTATGTTGATCTGAAAAAATAAGCTGTAAAAACATGTTAAAAATTTATTGCAAAATTATGATGTTCTTGGTACTGCATTGGATTTTGATTCCCATAATTTCAAGATTATTTTCAAAGAAGTTAATAATACTTCAAAAGAATTAAATTGAATAAATAGTTCTATGACCCTTCAATTTCATACATTTTGAGAGAATAAAGACAATAAACAATTTTAGGATTAAAAATAGGAAGACTAATGACGCAACGCTTAGACTCATATTGTACTAATTAGATGATAAAATCGATAAAAGTGAACGTTTCGACCAACTAGCAGTGGTCATTCTCAACACTGTAAAAGTTAAAGATTTCAAATCAGTCATCATTCAGAAAATCCAAAGGTAAAAACAAACCTGAAAATAAAAAACATTTGCTGCCAAACAAAATTAGGAATTTACTATTTGTAGGGGATAGGCAGACTGCATATCATTCAGCTTTGGCTTTAGTCTATAAATGAAAAGAGATTCTAATATTCTGAGTTCTATTGAGTTACTTCCTCGGCCTAATACTTCAAAATCAGATAGTTTAACAGGCAGGTCGCATTTTTCGGCATGTGTGCGTATTGCAGAGTGAGGAGGTGCTGATAAAAGGTTATTAGTACGGTGACTTCGTCCAGCATGCTCAGCCATACGAATACGCAGGCTACGGGATGTAGATCCAACGTATTCAGATGCACCACATCGTGCACAACTATGCTTGTATACAACCAAGCTAAGCATGCCTTTAGGAAGTTCATCCTTAAATTTGAAAAAAGATCCAACTGACAAGGAATTGACAAGAATAAATTTAAAAGCACACTGCGTAAAAAACTTCGATAGAAGGAGGGATAATTCAGATTTTAGTTTTTCCGACTGAGCACCAAAGTACAATAGTGAAACGTAACATTGTTTTCTATCAACAGAGGCAACCGATGGAACATTTGTACAAATAGATGAGAGCAATCTTCTAATTGAGTTGTCTACTAGGCAAACAGGGAACCCATTATTAACAAAGTAGTTCTTTAGGAACAAAAATTTGTCGTGAAGGAAACCAAATGTGCTGCAAACACTATAAGTATGCAGTAAGGTTTTGATACCATTTATTTTGAATTGAAAACAGCAAAAGCTAAAAAAACTCAATCCTAAACCAGTAAATGTTGGTTTGCGATAGACTGCACATTCAAAACTATGACCCATTCTACGAACATTGACATCTAAAAACGGGAGGCAATTATCTCTTTCTGTGTCCATGGTAAATTTGATATTCGGGTGCTTTGTATTCAAGTAATCTAAAAATAATAATAATAATAATAATGGTCCCTGAATAAAATGAAAGTATCGTCTATATAACGCTTGTAAAAGGCTGGCTTAAATTCAATAGGACATTCCTCAATCCTGGATTTCTCGTGATGACACATAAATATATTAGCCAACGTGGGAAGCAATGGGAGGCCCATACCCAATCCATCCAGTTGTTTGTAAAGTTTACCATTAAAAATGAAAAAACTATTAAGAACCGAAAGTTTAAGAAATTTCCGAAGCAATTCACTGGTTGGGCCCAAAACTAGATTGCTGTTACTAAAAAGATAATTCAGACAGATCGAAATAGTTTCGTGCTATGGGATATTAGTGAACAGGTTTTCTACGTCAAATGATGCCATATAAAGTGAATTTGCATTTTTAACAGAGGAAATTTGCTGCGAAAATGATTTAGAATTTTCAACTGTGTATGAGTTCTGTGTGAATGGAGAAAGAATCGGCACCAGGAATTTTGCTAGTTTAAAGCTTGGAGTTTGATAAGCAGCAAAAATGGGACTGAACGGGAAGGACACGTTAAAATTCGGTTGATGAATTTTGGCTAAGCCATATAAAATACCAGGGGCGGAGCCAGAAACAAAAAGACGCTTTTAATGTTCGTCTGAAATCACTTGCAGTTTTCTAAGTTTACGTAAAAAATTATTTATTCTATATTCGATGCGTAACGTATATGTGTGCATTTCTTCTGAAACTTCTCCAAATTTGCTCAAATCGGAAACAATATTATTCATGCTCTCATTATATCTGTCTCTGTCCACAATTACAACTCCCCTGCCCTTGTCAGGGCGAGCAACAACAATACTCTTACTGAGCAACTATACTCTTCACCTCCTCACTCTGCAATACGCACACATGCCGAAAAATGCGACCTGCCTGTTAGACTATCTGATTTTGAAGTATTAGGCCGAGAAAGTAACCCAATAGAACTCAGAATATTAGAATCTCTTTTCATTTATAGACTAAAGCCAAAGCTGAATGAGATGCAGTCTGCCTATCCTCTACAAATAGTAAATTCCTAATTTTGTTTGGTAGCAAATGTTTTTTATTTTCATGTTTGTTTTTACCTTTGGATTTTCTGAATGATGACTGATTTGTAATCTTTAACTTTTACAGTGTTGAGAATGACCACTGCTAGTTGGTCGAAACATTCACTTTTATCAATTTTATCATCTAATGAGTACAATATGAGTCTAAGCGTGGCGTCATTAGTCTTCCTATTTTTAATTAAGATCTCCAAGAATTGGAACTTAGACTTCTTAAACTACATTAGGCGTTGCTACGGTGAAGATGGTATCCAACTGTTGAGGAAGTATGAGAGTACTTCAAAGAAATTATCAAAGACCAACCTAGACATCGATTTCTTAAAACAGTGCAAAATTTACAACAAGATCCCAAAATTCCTCCGTTTCAAACTGCAGAAGAAATCCCTTCTGTCGGCATGCTTTCACAAGGCTTGGCAGACCAAACTTCTTCTAACAGAAATTCGTGCTAAGAAGAAGGCTGTTGGTACACTCACGGCTCAACTAAGGGATCTTCGTTCATCTCTGCGGCAGAAATTCTCAGTCTTCTCCATGTTGTGGGCTGATCAACATGTCCGTCAAGCTACTGCTACCTTTTCTGCTGCCATTCAGCGTACACACTCTAATAAGCTACGCAATTTTTGGATTTCTAACAAAATCTAACCTTGTAATCCTGATACAGTAGTTTTTATTTACAGCTAAAAAGCATTACCGTCTCGGTTGAAATTTTTGCTAGCGTTTGGCCTGGATTTTAATCTACCAGTTTACGGCTTAGATTTTACAAAAACTATTTTTTATGCTTTGAAAAACTTGCCTGCCACTTGAAATCAATAGACCCAATTTCTTTCAACTCCATGAAAGACCAACTTAAAACTTTGTCCTATAAGTATTTTTATAAATTCAAACCATATAAAATATTTTCCTCCGTGTTTTCAAGATCTGACTTAACTCTTCTAAAAAGTTTGTCTGGTGATAAGAGTATTGTTGTTGCTCGCCCTGACAAGGGCAGGGGAGTTGTAATTTTGGACAGAGACTGATACAATGAGAGCATGAATAATATTGTTTCCGATTTGAGCAAATTTGGAGAAGTTTCAGAAGAAATGCACACATATTCGTTACGCATCGAATATAGAATAAATAATTTTTTACGTAAACTTAAAAAACTGCAAGTGATTTCAGACGAACATTATAAGCGTCTTTTTGTTTCTGGCTCCGCCTCTGGTATTTTATATGGCTCAGCCCAAATTCATCAACCGAATTTTAACGTGTCCTTCCCGTTCAGGCCCATTTTTGCTGCTTATCAAACTCCAAGCTTTAAACTAGCAAAATTCCTGGTGCCGATTATTTCTCCATTCACACAAAACTCATACACAGTTGAAAATTCTGAATCATTTTCGCAGCAAATTTCCTCTGTTAAAAATGCAAATTCACTTTCTATGGCATCATTTGACGTAGAAAACCTGTTCACTAATATCCCATTGCACGAAACTATTTCGATCTGTCTGAATTATCTTTTTAGTAACAGCAATCTAGTTTTGGGCCTAACCCATGAATTGCTTCCGAAATTTCTTGAACTTTCGGTTCTTAATAGTTTTTTCATTTTTAATGGTAAACTTTACAAACAACTGGATGGATTGGGTATGGGCCTCCCGTTGGGTCCCACGTTGGCTAATATATTTATGTGTCATCACGAGAAATCCTGGATTGAGGAATAATGTCCTATTGAATTTAAGCCAGCCTTTTACAAGCGGTATATAGACGATACTTTCATTTTTTTCAGGGACCAACACCATTGTTCATTATTTTTAGATTACTTGAATACAAAGCACCCGAATATCAAATTTACCATGGACACAGAAAGAGATAATTGCCTCCCGTTTTTAGATGTCAATGTTCGTAGAATGGGTCATAGTTTTGAATGTGCAGTCTATCGCAAACCAACATTTACTGGTTTAGGATTGAGTTTTTTTAGTTTTTGCTGTTTTCAATTCAAAATAAATGGTATCAAAACCTTACTGCATAGGGCTTATAGTGTTTGCAGCACATTTGGTTTCCTTCACGACAAATTTATGTTCCTAAAGAACTGCTTTGTTAATAATGGGTTCCCTGTTTGCCTAGTAGACGACTCAATTAGAAGATTGCTCTCATCTATTTGTACAAATGTTCCATCGGTTGCCTCTGTTGATAGAAAACAATGTTACGTTTCACTATTGTATTTTGGTGCTCAGTCGGAAAAACTAAAATCTGAATTATCCTTCCTTATATCAAAGTTTTTTACGCTGTGTGCTTTTAAATTTATTCTTGTCAATTCCTTGTCAGTTGGATCTTTTTTCAAATTTAAGGATGAACTTCCTAAAGGCATGCTTAGCTTGGTTGTATACAAGCATAGTTGTGCACGATGTGGTGCATCTGAATACGTTGGATCCACATCCCGTAGCCTGCGTATTCGTGTGGCTGAGCATGCTGGACGAAGTCACCGTACTAATAACCTTTTATCAGCACCTCCTCACTCTGCAATACGCACACATGCCGAAAAATGCGACCTGCCTGTTAGACTATCTGATTTCGAAGTATTAGGCCAAGGAAGTAACCCAATAGAACTCAGAATATTAGAATCTCTTTTCATTTATAGACTAAAGCCAAAGCTGAATGATATGCAGTCTGCCTATCCCCTACAAATAGTAAATTCCTAATTTTGTTTGGCAGCAAATGTTTTTTATTTTCATGTTTGTTTTTACTTTTGGATTTTCTGAATGATGACTGATTTGTAATCTTTAACTTTTTCAGTGTTGAGAATGACCACTGCTAGTTGGTCGAAACGTTCACTTTTATCGATTTTATCATCTAATGAGTACAATATGAGTCTAAGCGTTGCGTCATTAGTCTTCCTATTTTTAATTAAGATCTCCAAGAATTGGAACTTTGACTTCTTTAACAATGCTAGGACATTCGAAAGTGTAAAACAGGAACCCAGTTTTGCATACGGTCTTAATGCTTTTCATTTAAAGATGAAATGAAGAAGTCACATGCCGCAGTCACTGCGAGCTACTACCTCCCTCTGCGATTGGCAACGCTACGTTGGTTGCCTCGTCTGATAGCGCGCCCACAAGTTGCGTCAATTCAGTTGCTGTAGTCGAGGCAACTGGTTGCCTTGTGTAATAGGGCCTTTTGATCGTTCCCAACAAAATCTAGAAGCTATAGTAGTACTTATTGTGCGATTCTTAGGCAATCTTATTCTCAGAATAAATAAAAGAACCAACGTTATAGAGAACATTTATTATAGCAAACGTTTCGGAATAAAAATCATTCCAGCATCAGTGCTGGAAGAAATAAAACGTAATTACCAGTCATGAATAAGACGAATAAGGTCTGAATAGAAATAACAAGCAAAAACGCAAAAAAAGAAAAAAAAATCCTCACCTAACAATTAAAGTATCACACATTAGCGTATAGGTAATATACGCTTATGTTTATGTGTAGGTGTATGAGTGTATTTTGTACGTATGGTTGTGTACGCTTGTATGTACTGTGTATATTACCTATACGCTTATGTGTGATACTTTAATCGTTAGGTAAGGATTTATTTTTAATTTTTTTTTTGCGTTTTTTCTTGTTATTTCTATTCAGACCTTATTCGTCTTATTCATGACTGGTAATTACGTTTTATTTCTTCCAGCACTGATGCTGGAATGATTTTTATTCCAAAACGTTTGCTATAATAAATGTTCTCTATAACGTTGGTTCTTCTATTTAATCTAGAAGCTATAGAGGGAAAAGTTATTAATAAAAATAGACCAAAAAAGTGGAGCAAGCCCGTTGAAAACAGAACAAAGCGCGATAAAAACAGCACGCTATCGAAAAAATTCTTAACTGTCAAGGAAATACGGAAGTGAATAAACGGTTTGCCATTAAAAGGATTCAGCTCACGGAGATACAATGATTCAGAAATGCGCTAGTCAAAATTTGTAGCACAACTGTTGAATATATTGAAAGTAGTGCTGGTTCTTGGGTCACACAAGCCATTACTGCAATGCTGTTCAATGCTGTAATACAAGGTGGGGAAAATGAGAAACTGACAAGGTCGATGTCTCCGACCAGCATGCCTAGCGACCCTCTGATAAAACGTTTTTTTTGTGTGGAAACACGGGTATTGCAATGCGCAAGACTAAAGATGCAAACGAAGGACGATCGCATATTTGTCAGTAGCACATTTTCAAAGCAGAATAAGCCATTTCCTTTCTTGTTCTTCAAAATGATATGGAATGAAATGAGAGGAAACAAATCTGGTAATATTTTCAGTTTTCTTAGATTTTCTGGCTTTTACATATAAGTTATGACTTTATCGTTAAAATCTGTTCTTACTACTTTTGTCCGGATCAAAAACATCCATTGAAAATGTGAGATGCAATAGCAGTCGGAAATCTAATGGCTGTAAAAAAAGACTGAAGAAAGGTAAATTTCCTGTGCGGATCAGCGTAGTTAGAGCAAACATGATTAGCACGCGATGCCAAGTTTGAAATATCAATAATGAACAATTTATAGCAAAAACTGAAATAACTAGGATTTAACCCTGAGAAAGTTTGTTTCCTTTAACCAAATGGGGATGGAATCTTTTTTTGCCTGAACGAAAAACCTTAACATCAAGAATATCCAATTGTTATCTTTGAACTTCAATATGAACTTAATATTTGAGTGATACTTGTTCAGATAGTTCATAAACAGGAATACGCAAAATCTCAGCTTAAAAGTATTCTAGTATCACTGATGTAACGTTTGAAAAAAATAGCTTGAAATCGCTTGGGCTTAGTCCAGCTTAGTCTGCTCATGGTGGCACATCAATTAAAATGTTAGCTTTGCTGATGTCTTACTGTTTTTCAGAACCCCTGACTTTCTTTTCAACTTGAATATTTTTTCTCAAACTTTTTTTTATAACTCAGTGTTCCTGTGCTCAGGGCTTTTACTAGCTTTCTATACTCTTCGAATATCTGTCTAAATGAGAAATTTGTTGCAAAATCGGACTTAGGAATGGTAGTTGTCCGTGTAAGATTCCAGGGCTGGAGCCAGATCAGATTTTTTTTGTAAAAAACCGTGGGATAGTAAATTTAGTTGATTATCTTTTGGAAACAAAGTTGTTAACCATGTCATCAATTCTGAAAAAATATTTGTGCTCACATTTATTCTTGGCAGGAATTAAGATGAATTCAAAACAACTTATTGTTCACGTTGTGCGTAGGTAACTTGACCTAGAATCGGTGCTGCATGGCTTTTATCTGGCTTGGTTGCAATAATATCAGGAAAAGATGGAAATTACCGGAGTTTTGTGAGAGAGTGAAAACCTAGTGAAAACTGTATAAAAAAGTTTAGTGGTGAAGAACATGAAAGTATTTAAAGGAAAGTGACCGGAATTAATGATGAAAATCACCAAGCCGGTCATGATTAGGGAACCTCAGATGAAGAACAATTTTAATTTTCTAATTTTCAATAGGAATGAGAAATATGTTAAAATTATGTATATAAACTAGGAAGCAAATTTTCAGAGCTAAAGCTGATTAAAATTCTAAATGAGTGCTCAAAACTGAACTAAAATTGTGAGCATTGTTCGAATCTTGGGGCTGCAAGTGATTCCAAAAGCCCTAATTTCCTTTCTTGAGTTTTATGGTAGCAGATGAGGTTTTCATTTTCTCTCTGAAACAATGAATAAGTACGTGAGTGAAACCGTGGGCCGCAGTGACAACACTGTTCCCGCTTGGTGCGAGGTTTCTGTGCCTACACTTTCTTCTTGAAGTTGATTTCCCTCCTTAAGAATTTAGTTCCGTTGTCTTCTGTTTTCTTCATGCTTTGTTCACGGGTTTTCTACTAGCTTGCTTGACTTTCTTGGTTTCTACATATTTTGCTGGTGCTTCAGGTTTTTGTTTAGAGGGATTGGGACGTTCAGATGAATCGCTCTTATGATTTGTTCTCGATTTCCTTCATAAGCTAACTTTTGTTGTCGTTTTCATCGACAAGTGTCTCGTTTCCTGCATTGCTTCTTGACACTGCAACGAAGAGTGTAGCCTATATGTCTATTGGCACTATGAGCCTTTATTCGAAGTTGCTTCTCAGAGACGATTCACCATCTTCCTGATCTGGAGTGAAAAGATCCCCTAACTTCTGTTAACTCTGGGGACGTTAGTACGGTTGTCCATGTTTTTAACAAATCACTGCTCAAGAGTAATGTGGATACCAAGCACCATGTAGGCTTAATTTACTGTTGTATACGATTTGTATTCTAGTGATCCGAATGTAAACAGGTTTTTTCTTTTGTTGTCTTCCAGGAGGTTTCTCGATGTAGGAGGAGAGGCAGAAAGCGAGTTGGAATTTTTTGTAACTTTTCATTATGAATTTAAAACTTAACTTTAATAATTCTCTATTAGCTCTATCACGATTTCCATATACTATGCTGGGGAAACTGTTTGCTTACGACTCAGACGAAGCCTTTATTGGAAAATTTTGTATACCTAATACCGACGCTTTCTTTAGCTTGTACTTCCGTTGCGAGTGTTCCACATGTAATTCATTCCAGCGAATTTACTTGGCAAATGTGGAAAATTTTACCTAATGTCTCATGCTTCACTGACTTCCTGTTAGAACAATGGAGGTGTAACGAAGGTATTTAGGAGATTTACGTGCCCTCACTGGATTACATATGCTTTACAGACTTGCTGCTTGTGGGTTGCTACAACAAATCCGTGATGTCGGCCAACAAGCGTGACGAGCTCATGCTGTGGAGCGCTAAGCGTAACCTCAACCGCATGGCCTTCTTCGGACTCACCGAGGAGCAGGAAAAAAGCCAATACCTCTTTGAGGAAACATTCAACCTCAGGTTCGTTTCTCGTCTTTAGATTTCGTAGGTATTCGTGTCTTGAAGCAATATTTTTAGGATTTTCATTATTTTGAAAAAGTTTTCTCTCTTATGTTGCTATGACCTCTTTTTTATGTTGCGTACTCGTACTTTGCATCGCACGAACGTTTACTATTTGGCGTAATAGCTGTCAATTCATTTTATGCTTGGAGTAAACTTGGAGTAAGTTCATTTCTTGCTTGGGTGACTATACATTTTTTGCGCGCGTTGAGCACGTGTACCGATGTTGTAGTATTTATTCATATTTTGACCAAAACTTTCAAAATCTTGATGGTTTACAATTAGAGGTCCGTCTGGGGGGAAACGATTCTTCTATTAATAGGAATTAGTGCTCTCAAAGGGAGGATGTGAGGTCCCGAACTGGAGGTTTGATAGGCCTCTTCTTGAAGTAGATTGTTTTTCATTTCGTCTCCGACCTTTTTTTCCGGTTTACTGCTGTCCTGTTTTTCAATGCCCACTATTTTTTCTTCAACTTCTGTCTTGTTTTCCCTCAGTATCCGTGGGAATTAGCATTCCCCCAAAAAATGTGTGGTGTTAAGTGGACCGTTCGGGCTCAAAATCCGAAAAACCTCAATTATCTACTCATAAGATCATATCATAAATATTTTTGTTCTGAACCCAACGATATGCTTCACTGCTTCTTGTGTTCGTTCATCTGCTACAGCTTGCAATAAACCAGTCACTTGAGTCATTACACGGCCAGATTACTAGTTTGTCAGGCTGTCCTGAAAACTTGAACTTGTTGACGTTTGAAATACTACTTCTACCACAGTTTTAAAGGTACGGGAATGACAAATGTATCAATCGATAGGGCCTTGAAAAGAGCTAAAAATTGGTGTTGGAGTTTTTTTTAAAACTGTTTAGTTTGGAAATTATAACTGAAATAAGATATTAAAATAAAAAAATGAGATTTTTTAAGTAAAATCCCAAAATTCAATGAATCGAGAATATAAACTCCCCTACAATGTTTCTTTAGATAATACATATAGCTATCTAAAAAAACATGTTGCCGGTCCTATACTGTCAATATTGAAGCAGAATATAGTTTCCAAAGTACTTTTTCATTTTTTTGGAAAGAAATTAATTTTCTAATAAAATTACGAAAAAAAACACGTGTCAAAAAAAAATCGGTGCATCATTTTACAACTATGGCGAAATTTTCAGAAAATTTCACTGTAAAATGACGGACTTGAGTTTTTACCCAAAGCATCCCCCCTCCCCCCCTAACGACGAATCAGGTTTGAGTGTTTAGTAGGCGAGATTTGGCCATCAGCTCGCGGTCGAAATGATTTGGAACGAAAACAAAACATTCTGATACACACGGTGAACAAATTCTGAGGTAGGTTGAGCAGACCACTCATTGCTCCGAATTTGTGAGGCTCTTCCTGAAACCTGAAGTTGTTGACGTCAGAAGTTTGAAATAGATCTTCTCCCACAGTTGTAAAGGGTAAAAAAATAGGAAACAAATCAATTGATAAGGCTTGAAAAAATTTTTGAAATACGATTTGAGTTTAAAATTATATGAGGCATAAAAAAATAAAACAATAGATTTTTTGGGAAAAATCCTAAAAACTCAACGAATCAAAGAATGAAAGAACCAACTTCACCAAATTTTAGATAATGCATTTAGCTCTCTGTAAAACCTGTTCCTGGTTCTATAACTTCAAAGTTGTTAATCTATTTTCCGAAATACCTTTTTTTTAGGTTTTGAAAAAAATTAATTTTTTAATTAAATTGTGAAAAAACGTGTGTCCAAAAACAATTGTGGCATCATTTTACACCTATGGTGAAAATTTCAGAAAATCTATCGAAAAATGACGGAATTTTTTCAGCCGAACGGTTCCCTTGGGCTGAAGATTAGATAGGCGTTCATTTTATTGGTACAAAATGTTTTTATTTTGTTGCAAACCATCTTTTTCATTTCACTTCTGTTCTGTTTTCCAGCACCTACCATATTCTTAATCAACTTTTATCTTGTTTCATTAACTTCTTTCTCGACTAATTAATTCTACGAACAGGAGGGCTTGTGTGGGATTACATTTGTGCATTGATTCCCTGTTTCTTTGACTACGTTCTAAACAGTGCCTCAACATTTTCCTCTCTTTGGAACACCTTTGTTTTCAGGGTGGCTTAAATAACATATCTAATCCAATCTGAGGTTCAATGCATCACATTCTTTCTCTTTTGAGATGGTAGACTGGTGATCTTGAAGGTAATTATTGAGATTCCCAATTCCTTTCCCCATTCAAAAAATAAAATATTGCACCAATGAAATTCAAAATGAAAAAATGTTTATTTTAGAAGCCTGAAATTTACCTTTCATTATTCGTAGCAATACATTGGGTTTAATTTATTTCGTCGTGTGGTGAGAATTGGTAGGAGGACGGGAGATAGACCAGTCGAAAGCCATTTCAAATGAGGTTGAAAATTTTCACGGACGGCAGTTAAGGAGGATGGTTGTGTAGTTGCTCCACATGCGGTTAAAGCTTTTCCGAGACGAGAAAGTGGAGACCGGATGTGAAGCTATTCCATATCGGACTTCAGATTTTCCTGGAGCGGCGCCAGTTGTATAGCTCTGCCCCATACCGGCTGGAGGATTTTCTAGGGGAGGGGGAAGCCACTTGCAATGCCGTTCTGTGTTAGGTTTAAGATTTCACGAGAGTTTGAGCTCAGTTAGCATCAGTAGGGTGTTAAAGGTGTTGAGTTAATTTTTGCCTAATTACTGTCATTTATTTTACGCTTGCAATTACTTTACTTTTGTTGGAATTTTTTTACTTTATGGTGTTTAAGTACCCTCCGCCCAATTAACTGCTTTCTGTTAACTTGTATATAATATCGAATGAGCGAAAAATTTTTGTCTTCATTACATTTTCTGTTAGATTACTCGAAGTCACTTCTCTTTTTTCTTTCTCAAATATTTTCTAATAGTAAGCTGCTATACTGCTTTACTTAATCTCAAAGTCAGTGTCAGTTTATGTTAAATAATTATGCGCTTGCCTTCATTGCTTATGCTTACGAGCTTGATGTATGTTCATAATCTCAAGGTTGCTAATCACTTACAGCAGGCTTAATTTGTCTACATGTGAGTAGTGCATGTGCTGGTCTACCATTGCCTTCTATGCGAGCTGTAAGTTAGACTTGGCTTGGTTAGGTCATTCTTTGGCCTTTGAAGCGCGCACTCAGCGCTGACGTGCACATCCTCGGTGCGCAGGTTCAGCGTCCGCTTTGAACAGTACAACAAGACGACGGCAGACGCCTCATTGTCGTCGCTGTCGCCTGCGCTCATCTCGCGCATCAGGGAGCTGAACCACCTGGACGAGCAGCTCTACGCCTACGCTAAGGAGCTGCTCAAACTGCGCTATGACCGCCTCTCTAGCCAGGACCGCCACTTCAGTCAACATTTTTCCGGTATGGGCCGCTCTAACTTCTCGTGGGACGCGCTTGACAACTTGAACTAATCATTAATTTATTTAAAAAGCTTTCCCGATTAAGGCTGAATGCATCGAAGTTTCCTTGAAGGAGCCTGAAAATGCTGGACAAGTATAATTTTGTGGAGATTGAGTGATGATTCAAAGAATTGCTGCTATCTCCCTTGTGAATAAAAAGGTAATTGACACTTTAATACTGGGAAGTTTCTTCTCAGATGCGCCTGGAAGACATCTGTAATCTGGTCTAATGGTCGTTCTGATCCTTTTCGAAAACCTGTCTTGTCTGTTCTGTGTTTCTCTTTAATCCCATGACACGAAAATTCTTTGAAGCACTAAATGTTACTGCATGGCTCTGAGCAACACCACAGTGGTGGGATTATTTCAATAGCATCTCGTGCCTCATAATTGAATGGTTAAACTCACATCGTTTTCCCTTCGTAAATTGAGTCACATGAAATCTTCAGCGTTAGCTAATATTCACTGGGAATGTTTTCTTGCAAATCAAAACACCGAAGGGAGAAGAATGCTTGGGAATTATGTTGATTCAAATAATTAGGAAAGATGTTCATAGCTGATTGCAATGAAAGTTAAAAATGATGATTGTGAACAGGTTTCCACACTTTCCGATACGTAACTGCTGTGAAAATTCGTGAGTGCATATTAACTTTCATCGTAATATTTCCATCATGAGCCTCAGATCTAAACTTCTCCTCGCTGCTTATTCGCGAGTCTCTCTGGTATATGAGAAATAACGTTAATCAGCTGAAACAACTATCCTTTGTGGGTTCTGATGAGCTCTGATTTTCCTTAATTTAAGTAGAAGAAATTATAACATCTACCACGGAATTGAGGCATCATCTCTGGTTCCTATTGGCAGCTGAGTTAGTTTAGTGATTTGGCGTCTCTTTTTTATTTCGGTATCATTGTTTAGACGAAATGAGAGCTGAACATTTCGACAAAACCCTAACTGCGCTCTAGGCATTCAATTAGATTTGTTTAGTAGAGCATGAGGGCTTGCGATGATTTGCTAGCTTTGATCAGACGCTCATTATGTACTCGCCAGTATGGGGGTAGACTTGAAACCAGGGTTTCAGTTCCGACAGCATTGTAGCGAGTGCACGCAAATAATGAAATCCTCCCACGAAATAACTCTGTTTGCTTGATGCAGGTTTATTTCTCGGAATTCTAACTTTGAGGTAAAAGGAAGGACCAGTGTCACTGTAATTGATTAGTTCGAATGATTGTTTTATCTTGAATTATTCATAACTTTTTGTTTGGTGCTATAACTTCTTGTTCATGGTTGAACTTGGGTGCGAGTCGTTGATTTTCCATCGTTATAGTGGAACGAAACCTTTTGCTTATTAGATAACAAGTTTCTATTATTTTTACATTACTCTCATAGTGCTGTGACTGCTTTCTTGTGCGAGAAAAGTAAAACATTTTACTCTGTGCTAAGAGCACACTTTATTAAAGAATCATTTCTGTTTTTACACTTGAAGCATTCATTATTCTAGAAATACAAGAGTTCAAATTGTGTTTCAAATTTTTCAAAATTCTATGTATTTTCTGTAGGGCCCTTTGGCCTTGCGTTGTTTGAATTGCATCGTGCGCTACCGGCCGAGTTTTGTGCTTCTAGGCAGGCTGCAGCAAAAAGTGAATGAGATCGTTCCGTCACTCACTCCAGGCTTCCAGTCATTCAGAGAACGTTTTTGTGTGTGGTAAACCTAATTTAAGTTTGTGCTGCTGGATTTAGCGATGGCAGCTGGTTTTCCCTGCTGCACCGCTGTACGTGCTTCCTCTTGGGTATCCTTTATCTCTCAAAAAATAAGCCGTCAAACCATGCCCAAGCGCGGAAAAATTTTTAAAATTCTTTCGTAGTTATAAAAATGTATCATCACTTGGTACACTAGGAAATTATTTCTTGTAGTTAAATTTAATAAATCAATATGTGTTCAATTTTCTTATGTAGGATGTCTCTTACTTGAGTTTTCTAATGATTTTCATGTGGATAGAGAGACATGTTTGTCGAATTGTTTTAATGTTTAATGTGGTTTTGCTAAGAGAAGTTTACAAACCATTTGTGTGAATTTCTGAGTTTGTCCTTTATTTAATTTCTGTGAAGTGCACCGTGTGAACTGTGTGAAGTATCTTGAATATTTGACGTCACAAAAGCATCCGTTACTCGTGAGCAGCACATGAAAGCTGTCGCTGAAATCTCCGTGCCATATTAGTTGCCTAGCGTGGCTTCCTTGTGCTCCAAATACTTTATATTTCCTACGAAAATTGCAAATTTTATATATATATATTAGTAGTATTATTATTTAACTGCAAATTCTCTATCTCTCACTTTAATCGTGCGTTTTTAGTGGTAGTATATTGCTCTAATAGCAATATTCAACTTGAAGAATATATTTTTAATCAATTTCTCGATTGCTTTTATTTTTGTATGTGTACGTTTGTGGGTCAATAACTGGAGCTAGCTGCTGTTCCTAAACAATTTCTCTGAAATTGTGACGCTGCTTTTTTCTACTCTATGATTGACTTGTAAGTCTGCAATATTACGGCTTCTATTCGATGCTGCTAGCGAAGCTGGTAGTATGATGTTGGTCTCATTAGTCTTATGATTTCTGGGTAATTGGTGTCTACTGGTAATAACTTCATTTCTTCGTATGGCGCATCTCCAGGAGCACAGCGGCCCAAGTAAGTGCGCTCGAATGAATCGTGTCACAACGTCTCTTGGGGACAGAGCATATCTCGGATAGGGGAAAGTTTCGAACTTCTGTCAAATAGCATGTGCTAGTACTTTCTGTCGTAGTTCGCGCTAGTTTTGGACCTGAACCCCCACACACTGACTGAACTAACTGCAACAACTTCTGCAGCAGTGGTTGTGACTACCGAAACATTTTATTTTTCGCTTTAAGTAAATTTGAGTTACGTTTTCCTCATTCTTATATCTGATTAGGGCTCGACGTGTCCTACTTGAATACAACTCCTACTTGAATACAATCGCTCTCGTCAATCAGTCTTCGCTTATCACTTTTCCGGTACAAGGCTGCGTCCCGGTCGGTAGTATAGTAACAGTTTTATGAATTATAAAATAACAAAAATTATAGTCCTCATCGTCATTCTAAGATAACTGGCCTGTATCCATTACTTTTAATCTAAATGAACCAAAGCCAAACTTACCTAGCTTTACCCATCTTATTCTTCCCTAGCCAAACCGAACCTGAATCTGTCATCTTTGTTTTAACTTAGAACAAATCGTCTCAAGTCATCAATTTCTCTAGCTGGCACACTCGCGGATAGCCTCCGTAGTTAGATTTTGGCACTGAATTCTGCATGACCCGGCTCTGAACGACTAAGTGGGCGGGCTGATTTCTTCACTCAAGAAAGTGTAGCATAGAACTTTGACACCACTAGGACGACGTCAAATGTCTAGAAGTTTGGTCTTTCATTGCACTGTAAATTTTGCTTCTTAGCTCTTCCAGTCGCACGGATGTTTAAAAATTTATACAGCAACCTCAGAAAGATCCGTAAGATCTCTTCTTCGTCTGAACGGAGTGCATGTGACTTTTTCTTTTTCATCGCTCAACTGAGGGCCAGGGTTGTTGTCATGATGCATTTGTTTGTGCTAACTTTCACTGACCGTAATCGCAATTCATTCTTGGATTTGTGTGAAATAAATATGCGTTCACATTCTATAAATTACTTTGTGTACTTTTTGCAGAAGTGCAGTCTTAAAACTGAAAACTGTCCAATGTAAGTCGTACATTCGTTCAGAATTTATGTTTTCAAAGTTGAGTTCAACTTCCGCGTCCCCTCGAGGGGATACAACTATTATGTTTGTAAGAATTAATGCTCTCACGAGAAAGACGCTAGGTTCCGAGCTAAAGGCTAGGAAGGCTTGCATATTTTAAAATGCAATGCGTTTAATTTCTTTGTTGCGGACTATCTTTTTGTGTTCACTGCTGTCCTTCATTTCAGCACCTCTTACTCACTTCTTCAATTTTTATCATGTTTCATAAAATTGAACTTAACCTTAACCTAATTTTGTAAACTTAACCTAAACCTATCTTGTTTCATAAACTTGAGCTAGCGCAGGGTGTGGGGACAATCCTTATGCATAGATTCCGTTTTCTTCATCCCATACTAAATGGTGCCTTCCCCTCTTCGCAACACCTTTTTTGTGGTTAGGGAGGCTTATACTAGCTTATGTTCTAATTTAACGTTTTTGAAGGTTGAACTTCAAACAAGTACACTCGTCACAGACTAGAAAAGGAACATCGCGTGAAGACGTGTGTACTCTTTCTAGGGGGAAGAGGTCACGCTAGTAGATGGAGGATTAGTTAATCGTGGTACGTTACCGATTCTCTGAAGCATAAGATGATTCCCATTTGCTGTTAACGTTTTCATGGCGCAAAAAAACGTTTGGGTGTATTGCGACCTGAACTGAAATGTTTCTGCACCTCACTCTATTATAGTTGGCTTTGCCAATATCTTCTGTTGTGATCTTTAACCAACGGAGCCTGGGACTGTACGTGCCGTTTTTCAATGCTGATGGTTTTGAAGTGAGAGTACTTACCATTTGTTAAGATGCGCACTTCTTGTTTAGGTCTGGTCTAAGTTTTGTGCAGCTATTGAACAAACTAGTGAAATAATAAGTTTTTCACGCTTTTAACTATTCACGAACAGTTCTTAAGTCAACGTTTCTAACAATGATCGTTTTTGACTTGAGCTCTGAGATCATTGCAAATCAGTGATTCAGATGAATTCGACATTTCATTGCTTGCCTCTTCCTCACAGTGAGTGATAAGTTTGTTTATATACTGTTCACTCCGCAATTATCACCCTTTTGGAGAGGGCCTTCAGCGAGCCTTGGGTAGCGGAAAAAGTTGTTGGCATACCTTGCGTTTTAGTCTTCTTTTTATAAAATCTCCCTTCTGGTGGTTACAACTATTGTATCTATTAAAATTAGCGCTCTGAGCTGATAGTTAAGAAGTTTTTTTTGTTGAAATTGAATATTTAGTTTTGTTAAGGCCCATTTTTTACGGTTCACTGCTGTCCTGTTTTTCAGTACTTCTGTGATTCATTCAACGATATTTTCTTTCTTGACCGTCTTTATTACTCACTGTTTCTATGCGTTGGGGATCTATATTTAGATTCCACATTCCCTTAACTCCATGCTAAATGGTGCCATCATCCTTTCCCTCTGTGGGACACCTTTGTTATGGTTAGGAAGGCTGAAACTAACTTGAAATCTAATCTTTTCTAAATTCACAAATCTAGTTTTGACCATTTTGTTACATCCTCGTCATGGTTCTATTTTGATTATCAGGGATGCATTATCATGTGATGAGTACGGTTGAGCTTCTGATGGTGCTTGAATTTACAATCACGAGATTCTTGTATTCGAGTTAGTGACATTTATTATTTGTAGCAGGAATGGCTTCTCATTTTGTCCCTCCTTCGTTTCGAGTAAGGGATTGACTAGTCAGTTTAACTTCAACTTAGCGCAATCGTCTTCCTGAACTCTACTCTCATCTTCTTCTATGCGAGGTGCTGCTTGTTGGTCAAATCACTCATAAATGTAATTGTGCGAGTATCATGACGGAAAAAGACTTGACCTGTTTTCTAGGTTAGCTTTGCATTAAAGTTTTGTGCTTCATTCAAGGTATTGTAATTTTAAGTTCGCTCTAATATCATTTACGTACCCTAATATCATTTACATAGACTCTACTGTTATTTTTATTAGTTTGATGTTAGCTATTGTAGTGGGAGAATAGAAAACCCACTTACGGTCCATATAACCTATTCCATGAATACCGGATGCTTAAAAATTTCTAGGAATATATTTTTTAAGCTATAGTCGAAAGATTTAGTGAAATCTTCTCAAATTCATAACAAATTTCTCTCACTCCGTCATGGAGAAAACTTGGTTTGTAATTTTTTACACTGTGGTTCTTCTCAGAGAGATTATGAATAAGTATTTTATAGAAGCGGCGGTAAAGAGATGTGATCTGAGTTGTACTGGGACCGGACCGGGGCTGCCTCTGTTGCATTTACTTGCAGAACCTCATTTGTTCCAGCTGTTCTCGTGCCGCAGTATTCATTCTGTGTTGGACTTAAGAGTTTCTTACCACGCTCTTACTTTCCAGCAATGACTTACTTACAAATGTAGGAGATGAGTGCCGTCGCTAACGTATTTGTTCTTGTGTTTAGTTTTTGATAGCGTTTCAAATACTCACAGCCTCTAACACTCGTACTGGTTACCATGGCATTCCAAGTCCAGTCTACTTATTTTATCTTTGTATAAGCTACATCACAACTGCGTTGACTTGGCGTCGTATTTAGTTTTTAAATACAGTCTGAAAACGCTGCTCAAAATCGCCAAAAATTGGGTTGATTTACTATATTTTAAACAAGGCCACAGCGACGGTTATCGTCATGTGTAGCCAGTATCGTGTCTCGCAATTTCTAAAACTTTAAAATGTACGTCTTTCTAGATTATAATATCACAAAAGTATTTGGGACTCAATAAAAAACCACGTTTTGTGGATGAAAACGGCGCAAAAATACAGCTCCAATGGGTAAAGGCTCGCGTGATAATTTGGTTGTGAGTCCACCGGTTAGACCACGAGCTGGACAGGGTGGGGTGGTGCTGCATGTATGCCGCGCTATAGCTCTACTTTGCTTCTCTTGTTACAGGGTAGCATCTCAATAATCGTGAAATCAATGGACTCTACACTTGGAGCCCATGCTGCTAAACTCTTTTCAAGTCAATTGTGACTCTATTCGTTGTTTTATATTTTAAATATTTATCTTCTGTGTGACTATCTCCTTTGAGTTTACATTTATCAATTGTCTGTAATGTATTGAACTAAATTATTCATCCTCCAACTGCCTCTTCAATAATCGTGTCTTTCCGTGCCGATCAACCACCCTTACTCCGGACAGCATTGTTATTTGTTTAGAATTCAATATTATAATTAGTGAAAGATTTTTGTATTGCATTCTAGAACTACCTCTGAGCCTTTGTTGGACCGGCCATTCGTGTTGTAATTTAATCGTATTGTTTCACTTAGTTATACAATTGAATTATCCTAATAAAAGTTGTGCATGAGTTAAATTATTTATTACTTTTTCATGTATTGTAGATATAAATGTAAAAAAACCTCAATGCAAGGGAGAGATATTAATACGTTGACTCCGAAGTGGTACATATGTGTACCACGAGGTAAATTGTTCATTTACGCACTGGAATATACAAATAGCATTTAAACTATTTTGCTACCTTTTCCGAAATAAATTTTAGAGTAAAGGGTAACACATTATGATTCAGTTATATTCTTTACACTTTTCAGAAAAGTTTAAAATGTATTAGAGCAGAAAAGCCGATTTGTCGAAGCGACTTCTTCTAGCCTAACCAAACTGACCGTAAGCAACCGCACAATCGTAGTCAACGTATTACAAATTTAATTCGGTTATAATTTTTGTTGACAAAAGCTGTGACGGAAAAAGTTCGCCCTCATTTAAATTGTTCTACGTTTATTTCTCGTCCCTCTCAATTTCCATAGCCTGTACGGACTCCTGATCTGAATCCCCTATATTTTTTCCTTTACAAAATTTATCAAGGTTGAAGTACGTAGGAAAAGACCAACGTCGATCGGACAATTAACGAAGACTGGGGTAAAAAGTGTGTTACTTGTTGCGGGTTTTCATCCCGACTAAAAGTGCGCTGAAAAATCGTGTTTGTATCATTTGGGGTCTTGCGTTCAAGGTCGAGTAATTTTAATTCCTGAATTCTGCCTAAGTTCGAATCGGGAAGTGAATTGTGGAATCGTTTTCTTTTGCTTTTTCTCTCGTGATGAAAGTGCGCCACAGCGTGCAACTCATCGAATGGAGTGTCTTCAAAACTACTTCTTTCATTAATATCAGTTACTGGACAATGCTCGGTGTTTAATTATTAAGAGTTGAGCTGTAAAATAAAAGGGGGGACGTTTACTCATGTTGTCATATTTTGGTTGTTGTTAACTTTGGTAATTCGCAGCTACGAAACCTTTTCAACGAGGTGTGAAGGCTGTCTTAGTGTAAATATGAAGTCGTAAATGACGAACAACCATTTTCTTGAATTCATTTCTTTGATTCCTTTTCATTCGTTTGGCTTCTTCATAATGATGAATTCTTAATTATGCTACTTTTTTCTTTCTACTGTTCGAAATTACGTCAATGTATAACTCCTCGGACTATTCCTCCCAGAGGGATGCGCTGGTGGAGAAATGTTCGTCAGCGCGTCATGGGGACTTGGCACTCCTTGAGGATCTATCCACAAGATTTCTGAGTTACGCTAGAGAGGATATGTTCATGGGGTTTGTCCTAGTCAGTGTACCTTGGGAAACTGGCATTCCTTAGTTTTAACACTAACTACCTAACACAAGATCAGCAACTATTGTTGTAGGAGTTTGTTGTAGGTTTAGATTAGTAATTGGGAAGACCTTTCTTTTTTCTTCTCTTAGTGTCTCGTGGAAAAGGCTTACGAACCGTGCAATGGACTTCCTTAACAAGTTTTTTTAC
The DNA here is from genome assembly GCA_014220935.1 of Platorchestia sp. MABIK. Taxonomy (NCBI): domain Eukaryota; kingdom Metazoa; phylum Arthropoda; class Malacostraca; order Amphipoda; family Talitridae; genus Platorchestia; species Platorchestia sp. MABIK. Next base: position 1,293 of record JACJUY010009636.1, on the reverse strand, counting down.
CCATCAATTATTCATGCTCATTTTACCTTTTCGTCCCATGTAGAAGCCTAATCATTCTTTCCAAGCGTATTGGACTGTGCCAGCCTACTCACTTAATTTTTACGCTCTTTAACCGACCACTTGGTATTGAAATTATACTCCACTGAGTCGCACTGTGGTTATCGCGTAACGGTGCTGATATTTGGTTAAACCTTGGATTTGATACATAATGTATCAAAAAACACCCTCAATGATATTCCCTGTTGAATCACCTTCTAGGGGCTACACGGTAAATAAACCAAAATTATAACAGTGTTAATTTTTATGTAATTTGGTCATGGCTGAATGGCACCAGAAAAAATCTTTTTGCGATTTAGGTTTACGCTTGATTTAATAAGTAAATGTGTGTTTGTGTGTGTGGTTATTTTTGATTGAAAAAGAATTTGTAACAACTCTGTTTTTTTAATTAATTCCCTTTAACTGAGCGGACTTCGGTTAGATACCGATGGAGAGAATGTGTATCTGGATATATGGTGTAGAATATAGTGGTGTAAACTAGGTTTATTAACTCCTCTAAGTCTATAATAAACGAAGCTATTGTCCGACACATGCTGGTTGATTGGAGTTTAGGTCCTATTACTTGAGAGCAGTTCTAGGGAAATCTATACTCAGCTCATCTTTAAGGTGAATTCACGGTGCTCGGGCGACCTTTGTGCCTCTCTGTAGCACTCTCTTCACCGCGAAGCTAAACCATTCCAACTAACGCATTGAACGCTTGCAACATCTTCCGAAGATGTAGTGCCCATTCGAAACTGAATTCAGATTTTGTTATCCTGTATCGCTACTTGCCGAATATTTGAACACTGTAGGGCACAAAATTTTTACAGATTAAGATTTCATGCATCTGAAATGTGCCTTTCAGCATTTGTTGGGATTCGTGATCCTGGAGGACTATGATGAACGTGCGTGCCTTCCTAGTAGGTAAACACTAGCCAATATGTGGCTCATGCCCCCTCGCGCCATCTCGCCCTTGTCGCGGGGAGGGGGCTTGCGTGCCTTTATGATGCCCAGGGCTGTGCTGCCTAGGTGCAACCATGGCAGAGTGGCTTGGGTTGAGGGGCCAGACGAAGAGAGATGGCAGCATGTGACCACCCTACTGACCTGGACCTTCTATATGGATATGTGCTGACTTTCTCTCTTCGGATGACCAGGCCTTCTCCTGGATCACGCTCTGACCTCTCTTTGGGGGCTGGCAGGAGCCTAGGCCCGTCCTGCCAGTTTAGAAGTCGCATACGGCGAGGGCTAGTGGGAGGG
>JACJUY010009635.1:0-14551 GCA_014220935.1 Platorchestia sp. MABIK | reverse complement strand
AGAAGGGGGAGGTGTAGTTGGGATTTCATCATGTAAAACAGCACCCATGTTGATACGTCACGGCTCGACGTTGCTAGATAAGTTCCTTTGTCTCTTTATAACTGTATAATAATTGCATGGGCCCTAACTGGCCCCACAAATGAATTAAAACAAAAAATAAGATTACTTACTTTTCTTTGTTTTGTCTTTTATGAGCGGTCCGGATTTTGAAATTTCAAAATGCATCTCCTACAGTTTTTGAGCTACAGTGATGATATGGGTCTCATTGGATGTGGAAAAACTCGTGCAATACCATAACCTATATGGCGATTCGAACTTCGTTTTCAATCAAAAGTTGTGATGTCATGAGTACGAAATTTTACATCAAGTAAGTGAATACTTGGGAAAAATTTGGTTTCGAACCCCAAAATGGAAATTTAAAAAATTCTAGATAGGTTGTGATAATGCCTGAGTATTTCCACATCCAATGATACCCACATCATCACTGTAGCTTAAAAACTGTGGGAGGAGATGCATTTTGAATTCAGTCCTCCCATAAAATCTGTTTTCTATACATATCTCGTTTTCTATGAAAAAATCGCATTTTTTACAGGACATGAAAGTTTTCTCCTTGCATTTTCTATTTGTATACCAAATTTCATTGTTCTAGGTTCAACAACAAAAAAGTTTTTACTTATGTGGTACGATTGCCTTAGCGCTCTTCTACTAACCCTACACCAGACTGATCAAACAGACAGGATTGAAAGAGAGCGTTCGGCGTCTATTGCAGCGGAGAGCTCGCAGAATTAATGCTCATGTTCGTACCTGCCACCGAAGAACACTGCAGTGAATTGATCAGCACCCGCTGCTGTGGGGTGCACTTCTAGTGTTTCTAAAGTCGTAATGTGCTGCCAAAGGAAGATGCTACAAGACTTTATCTAGCAATTAACATGTTGACAGAGTGTTGGTACGTGTGCGTACTACGAGGTAAAGTGCTCATTTACGTACCAGTATCATCGACTAGCATTTAAATAATTTCACCACTTTTATTTAAATTACACTATAGCATACTAGAAAAAATATTATCGTGCAATTATATTTTACCTGCCTTTCAGAAAATATAAAAATTCAATCAAGCATTCAAGACGGCTTTTCAATTCCGCTACTTCCAACCGAACCAAACGGGTCGTTGCGACCGTTTGTTAACGAGCTACAACGGCCTGCTGAGTGTGATGGTTTCAATAAATGCCTTCTCGCTGCCATACAGCAAATCGTCCGCTTTCTCTACACGATGGCAATTTCAAGAATTACATGTGCCGAAACCTTATTCTGTGAGACAAAGTTAACTGCTGTGGTGTCCTTCACTTTCTTTTCATTGTCACTTAGAGGTAAAAGGCTCAAATCGTGCATTTTAAAACTTGGCTACTAGAAACGACCTTCTAGATCAATTTGTCTCGTTAGCGCTTGACATTATTGATTAAGTGTGAGTGCTAGAGAGATCAGGTGTTCAATATTAACGGATTTAATTTAAGGGAAATTAGCGCACAGGCTTGTCTCAGAGGCGGTTGCTTCCTTGCCACGTCAGATCATACACGTGGTGCGTGACCCCCGTGACGTGTGCGTGTCCCTGTACCACCACACCATCAAGTTCCTCGGCTACACCGGCGACTTCGACCACTTCGTTGACCTCTTCCTTTCTTCAGCGTGTGAGTGTTGGCTATGTGGCCTCTTAGTGGACCTCTTTCTTCAGCGTGTGAGTGTTGGCTCTGTGACCTGCACCTCTCCTCAGCGTGTGAGTGTTGGCTTTGTGACCTCTTCCTCACCTCAGCGTGAGTGTTGGCTCTGACCTCTTAGTGGACCTCTTCCTAATTTCCGTATGCGAATATCAGGTGCTCATCTGCATGCATGAGTTCACGATAATTTATTTGTCTTCCATGATGTTTGTGCTCGTACGTTTTCTTGTCCCTTCAGAGGCAAAGGATAGGGAGGCAACAGGCTTCGTTAACTGACGCGTTGACCGCGATGAGTTAAACTGAAGTTCAATATTCCACTCAAATTTAAAGTCAATCGTAGAGCGTCATTTTAAAAATAGCAAACACGAACTGGATCGTGGCTTCATTTAGCTTTGATTAAGTATTTCTGAAAATTGAGTTTGTGACGACTGGTCGGTAAGCAGCATCATGAGAATTACCTCGGTGAGCACCGGCGGTTCACGTTGCTGTTAGTGTTAAGCTTGTCTATCACCTGCTTTGGGCACTGGCGCCTTTGGGGGGGATACTGTTAGGTCACCTCAGCCATTCAGTAACGACCATTATATCAGAAACGGAAACAACAACACTTAATAGTTTATTACTCAAACATTGTTGAATAAATTGTGGGAGACTTTCAAGGCATGTAGATAAACTCAATTTATATAAACTAGATACATAGTCTGTAAAATCTTTAGTCATGATCTATATTTGTAACAATTTTGATACAGTGTTTAAATTTGGAAACAACTGATGATTCACCCTTCGACCAAAAGTTGAGGAACAGTTTATAAGCCACTTTATTTTGTGAACAGAATCATTTTAAAGCCTTAAATGCACTTCTTCGGAGTTATTGATGGTACTCATAAATTTTTGGGCCTATTATTTAGCAAAATGTTCAACGTCAACGCATAAAATTCTCTGTTGCAGAAAATCGAATGATTTTTGAAAATTAAGAGAAAAAACAGTCAATTAGTAGAAATCGCTAATGTTTTTTGAAGGGTCATGAAACTGTGTTATCAATTACTCGAAAGCTACGTGTAGAGACAGGGAATATTATTTCAAGGTAATCAGTTTCTCGCGCGTTACAAAATGCAGAATTGAACGCTTGGGTGCCGGCCGACGAGTCCCTCATTTCAAATAAAAACGTAAAGCTCTTCTCTATTTTGAGACAGGGACCGAGTTCACTTCAGTGACGAATCAAAATTCAACGTGTTCGGTTCTGACGGTAAAATCGTGTACGCCGCATAACGGGATAAATTACCGCCACGATGCGCTGAAGTTTTTCTCTAAATTTTGTGATAACTCCAAATTTTAAACGGTTCCTTGAATTTTGGCCGTAAGGTAATCTGCCAATTTTTTCGAGATTGAAATATGGTTTCAAAATCTTTATAAGCCGCATCACTGTTTATCTAATTTATCGATGTTGAGTTTTTATTTTTCTGCACAGTTCATTCAGTAATGGTCGGGAAGTAAAGTATTGAGTGTTGTTGTTTCTGTTCCTTGCATGATGGCCGATACTTTGTATAGACCTTTGGTTTTTTATGAGGCCCATTGTGCATCTTTCATTGTTCATATTCATTTCTTCTTTGTTGTTTCTTCTTTGTCTTCCTCCTCAACTTACTGTTTCTATACACACGGTATCCTGTGTGGGAAACACACCTTGTGCTTAGATTCCCCGTTTTCTACAATCAGTACTAAATGGTCACTACTCTTTCTTTCTCTAGAGATATTTGTAGTGCTTAGGGAGTCTCAAACTAACTGTTATAATAATTATAACTCATACTCAAACGAAGCCCCACGAGTAATTTTTCACGTAATTTTATTTTCGTGTGATGGTTGAATGTTGAATTTGAGTTTATCTCGCGTTGATTCTTTAATGCTCTCAGAGGAAAAGGTGAGGTCCCGAGCTGAATATCTGGAGCCCTCCTTATTGACGAAATTGAATGGATTTTTTTTGCATTGTCCGAGCTTTCCTTTTTGTTGAAATTGTACAAATATTTTGCATTATTTCGTGCTAATTTTTTCGGTTCACAGCTATCCTTTATTTCAGCTCCTAGTGTTTTTTTTGTAAAACTTTTAACTTGTTCCAGACACATTTTTTCAATCTTTATCTTCCATGCGCAAGGTGTCGGGATATTCCTTTTGCATAGATCCCATCCTAAATCCCCTCAGGGGGATACAATTATTGTATCTAAGGGAATTCGAACTGCCAGGGGAAAAATGTGAGGTCCGGAGCCATTTTTTCTTAAAATGAAATGTTTTTGGTTTTGTCAAGGACCACCTTTTTTCGGTTCACTGCATCCCTGTTTTTCAGCCCCTCTGACTTTCTTCTTCAACTTATATCGATCTCGTTTCATAACTTTTTTTCTCATCTTACTGTTTCTATGCGCACGGGATCCCTTGCGGGAACACCCTTTGTGCGTAGATTCTTCGTTTCCTTAACGCCATACTAAATGGTGCTCTCATCCTTCCTCTCTTTGAATATCGTTGATGTGGTAAAAGGAAGCTAAACTAATTTATAATCAATTAATCCCATCCAAAATGGTGCTTTCTTCCTCCTTTTCTTGGGAACACCTTTATTGTGGTTAGGAAGGCTTGAAAAAACTTACAATGTAATATGGAGTTGAAGCTTTAATTTCGGTTGAACCTGCCGCGGTGAACGTGTTCACACGTTCACCGCAACGTGCGCCACCGGTGGTCACAGAGGGGATTTTCACGATGCTGCTGACCTACCAGTAGTCACAAACTCAATTCGTATAAAGACTTAATTACAGCTACATGAAGGCATGATCAAGTTCATGTTTGCTATTTTTAAAATTACTTACTTCAATGCAATGGCGCTCAAAGTGTAAACACTTAGACTGCAGCAGGTAAAACTGAAGTGTAATATTCAACACAAATTTAAAGTCAATTGTTTTAACCAGTGTCGAAAATAGCCTGCAATAATAGGATCATGCCTTCATTCAGTTTTGATTAAGTATTTAAGAGAATTTAGTTTGTGATAATTGGTTGGTCAGCAGCATTATGAAAACTCTCTCAGTTACTACCGGTGGCTCACGTTGCAGTCGAAGTGTTGAATCACCTTTCGAATTTCAGATCAGTTTGGACCTTACTGGAGCAACGTGCTTAGCTTCTGGAACAAACGACACACCGACAACATCCTCATTGTCTCGTACGAGGATTTGCATAAAGTATGTCCTTTCTCTTACGTGCCTTAATTCTTTATATGTGCATTGTGTGTGAATTTGTGCCTTCTCTAGGTGTGCATTTATCATTTATGAACATTTATTACGCTCGATAAATTACGATTTCGAATAAACTAAGTCAACAACGGAAGCATTCTATACAAGTATAAGTAGTAAGGCAACAAATGTCAATGCCTCATTTCGAAACGGCTGTTATTATGCTAGATCGAAACGGAATGAATAACTGTCTGATCGAAAAGTCATGGCGTAACTATGCCTGGTCGAGACTTTATTGCGTGTGTCTGATTGAAATGTCATTGCGTAACTATTTGATTGAAACGTCATTACGTAACTATAACTATCTCATCGAAACTTTATTGCGTCACTATGTCTGATCGCGTCATTGCGTAACTATGTTTGATCAAAACTTAATTTCGTAGGACTTGAAAGGAGCCATCTACAGAGTGGCCGAGTACCTAGGACAAGCTGTAACAGAGGACCAAGTACAGAGCCTTGAGGACCACCTCTCCTTCAGCAGCATGCGCACCAACCCCGCCACCAACAACGAAGATATCAATGAAGGCATAGCGCCTCCTTCTGATGTCAAGTTCATGAGGAAAGGCATTGTGAGTGAAGCTTTTGCGTGTCATTTTTCGGTGCAACATTTTACTTGTGTTGATTGATGTCGCTTTTTGTTTTTGAAAGTTGTAATTGTGTATGATGTTTTTTCTCATACTTTCAACAGTGTGTCGAATACCTAGTGCATGCTTCATCATCTTCACTAATGAAAATTTTGGGGAAAATTTTGTTTTTTGAATATTGTACTAGAAATAATATTTATGAAATGTTCGAGTACTCCCCCTCTGGGAGATACAACTATTGTATCTATGGGAATTAGCGCTCCCAGGGGGAAAATGTAAATGCCCGAGCTGAGAGTTAGGTAGGCCTTCTTTTTGTTGAAATAGAAGGTTTTTGTTATGTTAAGGACAATCTTTTTTCGGTTTACTGCTGTCCTGTTTTTAAGCACCTACTACTTTATTCTTCAACTTTGATCTTGTTTCATGAACTTCTTTCTCAATTTACTGTTTCTATGCCCTTTCTGCATAGATTCCGCGTTCCCTTAATTCCATACTAAATGATGCCTTCCTCCTTCCTCTCCTTGGATCGCATTTGTTGCGGATAGGGAGTCTTAAACTAACTAATAATAATAATGTTCGAGCACTCTGAGGGTAAATACCGAAACTGAAGAGTATGGTACTTGAACAAATAATCCAATGAAGTTTCATCATTTTTGATCAGAAAATGGAGAATTTTTATTTTTAAGCACAAATTAACAGAAAATGGTCCAAATTTCTTCGAAATTCTTTTTGGCTTACACTTACAGAAATTCGGTAGCTGATACGCCGGTGAATGGGTAAATGTTATGCCTTAAAATCCCAATCTCACGCGATTCGGGAACCAGACATTCGATATTTGCGAATTTTTTTCTAATTCATGATGTTCACTGATCACCACAACTGATGTGTTCGACAGGGCCACATACTCATAGCCATTTGATATTAGAGCGCTAAGTGCACAACAATTGTTCTTTTATTATGAAATATAAAAACTACTAGAAACACAACACTTTATTTCTGCAAAAACTACTTGGAATAAAGTGGTACAAACTAGAAACACAAATCCTTAGAAGGATATTGTTAGACATTGAAACACTGGATTGTTTGATACATACATATATTAATGTTGCTTTGATTCAGAGTTAGCGGAATAAATCTGGTTTGGTGCGGTATTTACACACGTTCAATTTTTGTATTTACGATACTCAAGCACTTGAAATTGCTCCATGTAATGCGTTAGAAAGTGAATAAAAAATTTTTACGGAAATTTAAGTAGATTTCTGTTAAAATTTTGAAATAATTTAGTAGTAATTTTGATGGTAAATATTAGAGGCAAATAAAAAATAAATTGCCGAAGTAATAGTTCCGGCTCTACCCGCGAGAAAATACGTGATAAGTTACTTTCAAATGCATCAAACGTAGGATTTTTTTACCGTCCGTAAAGCTCCACCTATTTCGAAAGGTTGTGTAATTCGATAAAAATTATTTAAAATAATTACGACGAACATTTATAACATAAATGGTACACCAAAGCGGCGCCGCCCAATTGTATAAATTCGGCGTGTGCGCAGGTCGGGGATCACAAGAACGTGATGTCCGCAGAGCAGCTCCAGCGCTTCCAGGCGTGGACGGACGAGTGGCTCAAGGGTTCCGACTTTCCTTACTACAGGCACTGAAGTGGCACAAGTCGCTCTGTTTTGTGTCCTAGTTTACTACTGCAGGCACTGAAATGGCACAAGTCGCTCTGTTTTTGTCCTCGTTCCACTACTACAGGCACTGAAATGGCACAAGTCGCTCTGTTTTGTGTCCTCGTTCCACTACTACAGGCACTGAAATGGCACAAGTCACTCTGTTTTGTGTCCTCGTTCCACTACTACAGGCACTGAAATGGCACAAGTCGCTCTGTTTTGTGTCCTCGTTCCACTACTACAGGCACTGAAGAGGCACAAGTCGCTCTGTTTTGTGTCCTCGTTCCACTACTACAGGCACTGAAGTGGCACAAGTCGCTCTGTTTTGTGTCCTCGTTACACTACTACAGGCACTGAAATGGCACAAGTCACTCTGTTTTGTATCCTCGTTCCACTACTACAGGCACTGAAATGGCACAAGTCGCTCTGTTTTGTGTCCTCGTACCACTACTACAGGCACTGAAGTGGCACAAGTCGCTCTGTTTTGTGTCCTCGTTCCACTACTACAGGCACTGAAATGGCACAAGTTACCTGCACCATTTTAGCCCTCTATCTCTCCACTACAGCCACTGATATGGCGCTTCACCTACACCATTTTGCGTCTTTTACTGCAAATTTATCATGCACTTTTCGATCACGAGTTCCGGATTCTGTCCTAACTGGCGGTTCATCAAGCGTTCCTCGCACAGAAATTCCGGATCGTTTTTTTTTTTCTAATTTTGGATTCCGTGAGAATCGCGTTCAGGAAAATAAAGTGCTTCCTTCAGGAACAGTTCGTTCATGCCAACTTCATCACTTAAGCGCTTCCGGTAACTTTCTTAGCTTCACTGAACTGTGAAATGAATTAGTGTGCATTTGAGAATATATATGTGTGTGTGCGCGTTGTAATGCAGAAATTTTTTATTTCTCCCCTATATTTAACGTGAAAATGCGGAAGTTTGATGATAGAGGGGATACAATAATATAGTTGTTTTTATGGGAATTAGCGCTCTCACGGGGAATATGTAAGGTCCGAAGCCAATGGTTAAGTAGGCCGTGCTTTTGTTGAAATAGAGTAAGTTTAAGTTTTTATAACGGATCATCTTTGTTCGGTTCCCTGCCTTCCCTGCTATCGTGACAGTAATTAAGAACTACTTTCTTCTTCAACTTTCATCTTGTTTTATAACTTCCTTCTCAACTTACAGTTTCTGTACACATTGTGCATGGATTCCGCGTTCCCTCAAGTCCATACTATGTGGTGCCTTCTTCCTTCCTCTCTTTGGAGGGCCTTTGCAGCGGTTACTTAGGTTTAATTGTACTAACGCTAGTTGAGGAGTCAGTGGTTAGTGCGATAACCTGCGCAGCCTGCAGTAGTGAGGCTGTGCTTCCTCTCTTAAAAATGTTTTCTCTCTTTTGCTTATTTTAAAACAAGGTTTCCTTAATTTCTTCAAAATCAAATTTCTCGACTCAAAAGAAATTGTAAAGGTAATGTACTGTTCTATTTCATTTTTTTTTGAAAAGAGGAAACCTTTTCGCTATTCCTCTCTTTCCCTGGCCACATTTAGTAACAAACTTACTTTAATATTTTTAGACCTGAATCTTGAATTTTGAATGGTTTTCATTTTACTGTGTAGCAGTAAACAGTTGATCAAATTTTGTGTGGCTTTCATTTTACTGTGTAGCAGTAAACAGTTGCGCAAATTTTGTGTGGTTTTCAATGTACTGTGTGGTAGAAAATAGTTATGCGAATTTTGTTTGGATTTAAATTTATTGTGTGGTAGTAAACAATTATGCAAATTATGCTGGAATCGCAACATGCCATTTAAATGTGAATCTAACTTCCCTCCGTGTAACTTGATTTTTTGAACAATTTTAATAATAAATTAGACTATTCGAATTATGACTGTACGAAGCAAATAATGTAAAGGTAAGAGCTCGGGACAAAGGTAAGAGCTCGGGACAAAGGTAAGAGCTCGGGACAAAGGTAAGAGCTCGGGACAAAGGTAAGAGCTCGAGACAAAGGTAAGAGCTCGGGACAAAGGTAAGAGCTCGGGACAAAGGTAAGAGCTCGAGACAAAGGTAAGAGCTCGAGACAAAGGTAAGAGCTCGAGACAAAGGTAAGAGCTCGAGACAAAGGTAAGAGCTCGAGACAAAGGTAAGAGCTCGAGACAAAGGTAAGAGCTCGAGACAAAAGTAACAGCTCGAGACAAAGGTAAGTCTCAGATCGTTTCAATGTCTGTAAAGTCTCCAGACCGATGTACAGTCCAAATTTCTATGTACTTGGTTGAATTTTTTTTTTATAGAAAAATTGCAAAGCAGCCACTAGTACTGTTCTATTTTAAAATTAACATATTTTCTACTGCTTGTTTACATATTAAAGAGCAACTTCTATTACTATTCTATTTTATAAAAAGGTTTCTACAATTGGTTCATCAATTAAAAATCATCTGTTAGTACTGTTTTTTTATATTCCTAAGTTCCCTCTAATGTTGAATGTTCTCCAATTTTTTGTGTCCTCGTGAACTTCTCTGGCAAACATGTGCCTGTAACTAGGTATGTGAATCAATTTATATGTCTCAGGAAACGGAAGAAAAAAAGCAAAACCTTCTCATATTAACCAAAAACTAAATGGGTTGACAGTCAAATGAAGCGGTTTACGAGAATCTAGAAATACCTGATCTGAAATCTGGTTGTTTTTATTTTGAAATATGCATCTCCAATTTTCGTCGCTTTTTTTTGAGTATTGTGCTGCTCTCGTTTGACCAGTGAAGGTCAAATTGTTTCAATTTGAAACGAAATATTGCGATAATTTCCCTTACATTTTCACTCATGACCACCCATTACGGTGTGAAAGTTTCCTGGAAGCGTGTAGAATATGAAGAACGATGCGAGTGATTCCTTTATGTCCTTTGACCCCCTCAGGGGGATACAACTATTGTATCTATGGGAATTAGCGCTCCCAGGGGGGAAATGTGAGAGCCCCGAGCTGAAAGTTAGGTAGGCCTTCTTTTTGTTGAAATGAAATGTTTCCGTTATGTTAAGGACCATCTTTTTTCGGTTCACTGCTGTCCTGTTTTTCAGTACCAACTACTTTCTTCTTCGACTTTGATCTTGTTTCATAATCTTCTTTCTCAACTTACTGTTTCCATGCACTTTCTGCATAGATTCCGCGTTCCCTAAACTCCATATTAAATAATGCCTTCCTCCTCCTTCTCTTTGGAACGTCTTAGTTGCGGTTAAGGACTCTTGAACTAACATTTAATCTAATGAAGCTTTAGTTAGATTATTGGCTCTTCGTTCACGCCGCTCAGGGACGTCTGCACCATTGGCATCGAGCCCAGGCTCTCGCTGCGCAAATTGTGAGTAGCCTCACGCTATAATTGTGAGTGGCCTCACGCTATAATTGTGAGCAACCTCACGCTATAATTGTGAGCAACCTTACTCTATAATTGTGAGCAACCTCACTCTATAATTGTGAGCAGCCTCACTCTATAATTGTGAGCAGCCTCACTCTATAATTGTGAGCAACCTCACTCTATAATTGTGAGCAACCTCACTCTATAATTGTGAGCAACCTCACTCTATAATTGTGAGTAACCTCACGCTATAATTGTGAGTAACCTCACGCTATAATTGTGAGTAACCTCACGCTATAATTGTGAGCAACCTCACGCTATAATTGTGAGCAACCTCACTCTATAATTGTGAGCAACCTCACTCTATAATTGTGAGCAACCTCACTCTATAATTGTGAGTAACCTCACGCTATAATTGTGAGTAACCTCACGCTATAATTGTGAGCAACCTCACGCTATAATTGTGAGTAACCTCACGCCTATCCTATCTTAACCGAACCTATCTTGATATGTTAAACATAAAAACGTGAACCCTTGAAAAATTTCATCAACATTACCTAACCTATGCTAACCTAACCTATGCTAACCTAACCTATGCTAACCTAACCTATGCTAACCTAACCTATGCTAACCTAACCTATCCTAACCTGTCCATTCCTAACCTGTCCATTCCTAACCTGTCCATTCCTAACCTGTCCATTCCTAACCTGTCCAATCCTAACCTGTCCAATCCTAATCTGTCCAATCCTAATCTGTCCAATCCTAATCTGTCCAATCCTAACCTGTCCAATCCTAACCTGTCCAATCCTAACCTGTCCAATCCTAACCTGTCCAATCCTAACCTGTCCAATCCTAACCTGTCCAATCCTAACCTGTCCAATCCTAACCTGTCCAATCCTAACCCAACCTATCTTATCATAACGTATCAATGCATGTAAAGGCGATCTTTTTAATGCAGCACTCAGGAATTCGGTATCCATGATACCCCAAACTCGGATGAGGAGCGTTATACACGCACTTAGTTTTAAGTATATTAATATATAGATTCAAGTGTTATTGACAGTTATGATGCACGAATGAAATATGTTTACGGTCACGATGACGTTTTATTAAGTACGTACACTGTAAAGTTTAGGGAGTAACATGGATTTATCAAACTATTCGCTCTTTCATTTTCCTTACATCTTTTTTATTAGTTCATGAGTGTTAATAACTACGTTTCCTTCAATAATTTACGAAAGGAATCCAATTTTTTCATGTATTGATTACTTGCTGAATGTTGCACCTCTCAGTAAAACTTTTGAGCAGATTTATTCCTTAAATTAGCGAGGTTGAGCTAACATATCTGACAATCTATTTCTTAATTTCCCATTTGTCGAATGTTTTTATGAAAATGACCACTGTCGTATACTTCTATGAAATTGACCTCTGTCGTACATTTCTATGAAATTGACCTCTGTCGTACATTTCTATGAAATTGACCTCTGTCGTACATTTCTATGAAATTGACCTCTGTCGTACATTTCTATGAAATTGACCTCTGTCGTACATTTTTATGAAATTGACCTCTGTCGTACGTTTTTATTAAATTGACCTCTGTCGTATGTTTTTATTAAATTCACTTTTATCGTATAATTTATAAGTTCAGTTATATGGTAGGCAGCAAGCCTGCTTCTCGGCAGCATAAAGAAGATGCAAAAGTCAAAACGTATATATTTCAACTTGATTCAGGTCAGTATTCTCGGTCTAGCATCCTCGGGCCAGCATCCTCTCATGGCTCTTATACCGCTCAGTTAGGTGAAATTCTCTTTGTTAATTAATTTCTATTATTTAGTAATTTGGTATTTATTTATTTTGCTCATTTTTTATTTATTTTGCGATGATTTGGTGTTCGTCATATTTTGGTTTCCTGGGGGAGAATCCTACGCTGCCTCAGAGCTGAAAGATGTAATATTGATTGACAGGAGCTGACTATTGACAGGGGCGGACTATTGCACGTCACGTTATTGATAAAACGCGGTTTATTTCTTGCAAAAAAATCCACACTAGCTCCGGTAAGTCAAAGCGTCCGAAACAGCAACAAAATTCCTTAGTTTGAAATAGGTTGTGTTCGAAGGGCTGTGGTGAAATTTGTCTTTCTTTTGTATGCTTTAGTTTTTCAATAATTCGTCGCAAACTGGATTCCTGTTTGTCTGTAGAGCAGGAGTTCCCAAGGGGTGCTCGCTTCCCCTGGGGGACATAAGACAATAGGCCAGAGGGTGCGAAAAAAGTCAAGGTAATGAAAGGATATCGGTTATATAACATTTTTATTTCAGGAAGTGCAAGAAGGTTTGAATGAAATATCTTCAGGGGAGCGGGGCGAAAAAATGGTTGGAGAACCCCTGGTCTACAGGATCGCCGGTAAGGTTTATCGTGCTGATCGTCCTGACCACGTCCTGTGTTATAGATCATTAACTTACGTTCGACATTCAACTCGAGACCAATTCAGTGTCGAATATTCAACCCCGGAATGAACAATAAACATTTGAAAATGTGCTTTTATTTGTATATGAATGAGTATACGTAAAACTAAATTTGAAACTAAGTGTGGATTTCATCCGGAAAGCTTGTTTAAACACTCGGCCCTGTCCAGATTATTGAATTACCTGTAGAGTATGTGGGTGTACTTGCAGAGTAAATCGTTTCTGAGTTAAGATTTTTTAGAGCGATTTCACTATTGTAATTTTCTTGAGCATTCTGTAGTGGTAGCCCTATCAAGAAGGTACAATCTATTGTATCTATTGGAACTTACACTTCCAAGGGGAAAATGTAAGGTACCGAAAGAGAATTAGATAGAGTCCTTCTTTTCTCTGAAATAGAAAACTTTTTTGTTTTGTTGAAGGCTTTTTTTTTTGTTCAGTGTTGTCTTGCTTTTTCTCAACATGTACTCTCTTTTTCAACTTTTATGTTGTCTCAGAACCTTCATTCTCAACATACTGTTTTAAGGTGCAGGGTCTCTTCAGTGGGAGACACATTATGAGTAGATTTCAGAATCCTTTAAATCAACATTAGATGGTGCCCTCATCCTTCCTCTGTTTGGGACGACACCTTTGAAACAGTCGGTGAATCTCACAAGAATTTATTTGATCCAATTGCGAGATGATGGTCGAGGCCCCGTTTCATTATTTTTGTTATGTTCATGTAAGCTTCATGCTGTATACTTCTCATTAAGCTCTTAAAAAATGCGCCTTGTCAGACAGATCATTAATTGTAATAATGATAATAATAAAAATGTTACTTCGGCACAGTTTATTGAGTAATACTCGGAAGACAATGCAGACAATGGGCTAATTTTGTTCACCCGTAATATAACTAGATAAGGAATGAATATTTCCGTGCCCTGAATCCTCTAATCATCCATTCCACTACAGAATAAGACGCATTCATTCCTCTGTTCATCCATTCCTCTACAGAATAAAGCGCATTCATTCCTCTGTTGATCCATTACTCCACAGAAAAAAGCGCATTCATTCCACTCTACATCCACGACTGTACACGGCAGCGCAACATGCGGGGTCGGCACACCGCACGTCAGGCCGCTTAGTCCCGGTAGTGCGGGAAGTCCGTGCCACGGAGGCCCGCGTCCGTCCACTGCTGGAACTGGCACAGCTGCTCCGCGCTCAGGTGCTTCTTGTGGTCACCGACCTGCCGTGTGTTGGGAGGTGGTTAATGTGTTGTACGGCTGGGGTGAGAACGGTGTCATGTCGCAATAGAGGTGCCTTATTCGATACAGTAATGGATGGCTATTTAGAAGAGTTGGTGACTAGAGGAGAGGATGAAAGGATGAATAGAGGAACAGATGAATGGATGCGCTTTTTTCCCATAAAGGAACAGATGAATGGATGCGCTTTTTTCCCATAAAGGAACAGATGAATGGATGCGCTTTTTTCCCATAAAGGAACAGATGAATGTATGCGCCTTTTTCCCATAAAGGAACAGATGAATGTATGCGCCTTT